>JACXGM010014784.1:0-12270 GCA_016801145.1 Umbra pygmaea | reverse complement strand
ACAGTGTAGGCCATTGTTGTTATGCTTGAAGTTGGCGCTAGCGTTTCTGGGAAAGCTAAGACGTATGGCGACGTACACAGTGATGTAACGACGTCGTTCTTCTGGGCTCTCTAGTGTGTGGAAAAACAAACAGGTTCTGAGAAGGATCGCAAGTTGAACCAACTATGAACCAACACCAATTTCGAACCAGAGCCAGCTTTGGTCGAAAAGGGGTATGTGTATGGCTGCGCACTTCACATGCGCGATGACATTAACATACCAGCAGATGGCGCTAATCGGACACATATCGCGTCGTCACATTTACTTTTTTGGGAATGCTCAGTCAAGGCGGCTAACGGTCCTTTTCAGGGCGGCCGCCTTAATAACAAACTGGTGCAGGAAACCCTGATTGGTAACAACACCTCATCCGTAATGATTCTCAATACAGGGGCCCCACAAGGCTGTGTGCTCAGCCCCCTTCTGTACTCCCTCTACACCCCTCATACTCAAATCTGGCCCACGAATCCAGGTCCACTCCATCTTTTTAAATTGAAACCCTCTAATCCAGCATTTATGTAGACATGGGCCAATTAATGAGTAGGTAGAACAGACCAGCAGGCTCCGGCCCACATAGGGTAAGCTTTGAGCATCACTGCTCTACACCCGTGAATTTATGGCCATCCACAGCTCTAACTCCATTATCAAATTTGCAGATGGCACCATGGTAGTAGGTCTAATTACAAACAATGACAAGACGGCCTACAGAGTGGAGGTCCGCACGCAAATGGCATGGTGTCAGGTTAATTACCGCTCCCTCAATATAAAAAAAAGAACTGTTTGTGGGCTACAGGGTGAACAAGACGGAGCACTCTCTAATCTGTGTAGATGCCGTAGAAAGGACTTAAGTCCTCTGTGTTCACATCTCAAAGAAACTGGACTGGTCACTACACTCATCTATGGAGGTTAAGAAGGCCTGTTCACTTTCAGGAGGCTGAGGGATTTTGGCCTGTCCCAGAGAGCTCTCAGTGTTCTACAGGGGCACCATTGAGAGTATACTGACAGGTTACATCAATCAATCAATCAATCAAATTTATTTATAAAGCCCTTTTTACAACAGCAGTTGTCACAAAGTGCTTTGACAGACACCCGGCCCGAGACCCCCAAAAGCAAGTACCACAAGTGATGCACAGTGGCTAGGAAAAACTCCCTAGTAGGAGGGACCTGGGAAGAAACCTAGAGAGAGGCCAGACTCAAGGGGGTGGCCAGTCCTCTTCTGGCTGTACCGGGTAGGGGATCTGAAGTTACACAGCCCATTGTAATAAGGTCATCAAGGTCTGTTACGGGAACGCTAATGTGTCTGATCGCATGGCTCTGTGAATGGTTCGACTTTCAACTGAACAAGTCATCGGGTACTCACTGCCCCCCTTGCAAGACACCTACAACCCCAGGTGCCAAAAGAAAGCAATTAAGATCATTGCTGATGCCAGCCATCCAAGCCACAAACTGTTCCAGCAACTCAGATCCACCAGATGCTGCCAGTACAGGAGCATCTGGTCTAAAACAGTCTGGTTGAGCAAATGCTTTTTCCCACAGACCATCAGGCTGCTAAACTGTACACATTAAAAGTCACGGTAAGGTCAGACAGCTCATATGGACTTTCCTCTAGTATTCGATCACCACACAGTATCATACTGTTGTGTGTCTGTCAACAGTTTCTATGGACACTGTAGTCTGCTGTAATTGATTCTAGCCACCAACAGCATTCCTGAAGCAAAAAAGATGCAAAACAAGATTGTACACAACAAACCTAAATTCTATACAATTCTAATATTTAAATACAAATACACATTAAATGGCAGTAAATACAGTGTGACGTGTACATATTAGAACAGGGTATCCAGGGGGGTTCATTTGCATCAGAAACAAGCAACACCTTCCACCGAAGAAATATGTTGATTCAATGTTCTGTGGAACTGGCAGACGGCCCAGAGTTTTCAGGGAATTAAATTCTCCCCTTTAATGGGAACAAGTGTGAAATTTGTGTAGCCTTTCACATTTATGTAGCCTTTCAACTCAAGAAGACAATTCCATGGTAATAGGATTTTTATTTATCCTTTATTTAACCAGAGAATTCACACTGAGCTATTCATCACTATTTCAAGTGAACTGTGGCTAAGAATGCCACGCACAGGGAGAAAGACTAAACATAACAACACAATATTAAAATTAAAGAATTAAGCTAAGACTTAAAGGGATATTTCAGAGTTTTATACAACCTGACAGTTGTTTTTGCCAACTCTTATTTTGCTGGCTCCGTTTCTTCATGGAACAGTACCAGTGGTCATGGGAGGACAAAAAACAGCTATATGTTGCAAGGTGCTCATTATGGTCTGTTTTAATTTATTTTGTTTGATGGAAATACCCAAGACGAAACCCATCATCCCTTTTCAGTTTGAGACAGCTGTGACAGGTTGGGTGATTCACTAAATGCTGGCTACATGTATGTGCTTGTTTTTCTGCTTCCCACTGGTAAACACATTTGTTTCAGAATGTAAGAAACATCCTTTAGCAGTGATACATTTTTTCACGGACTGTACAAATTATGATTAATGCTAAGTATTTTGTTGGCATTAATTTTAGCTCTGGACTAACCATGATTGCCTTCCTTTGATTATATGTGAAATCATTATGTTTAATTGTTTACATGTAATGTATTATTCTATAACATAGTTTTTCCCTGATGGTGGCCAATGCTTAAACATTGTTCCCTAAATAGAACCAATGTACTAAAAAAAAAGCCTTGTTAGGGAATGTATTTTTACAAAACTTTCACAAGGGGCCATACTTCCATTTATATTTTATTCAACTGGCAGCTATGCCTCTGTTTCATGGAAATGTGTATCAATCCCAAATATATAAAGATTCATATGGATTTGAACCCTCAGCCCTGACTTTACAAGTGCCTTTTTCTTAGCGAGTGAGCTACACTGGACCAGTGGCACCACCCCTTATATGACCATAGGCTACATTATGTAGCCTATACTAAGTACATTTTCTCCACACAAGATAAAATAATAACATTGTCTTCCTCTACCTCAACAGTCTTCAATGTTAGCCAGGGTAAAATGTTGCACGTTTTGTAATTCTCACAAGGCTAGACATCAGGGAATGATATTTGAGACTTTGCATTTTCTCATGTTTCCCATTTCTCATGTTCCCCAGATTTTAAAATTATTCTAATTAATTATTGCTTGAACCAAGCTCAGCCCTTTCAACCTCTAACTTTTCCTCTTTATGCTGCAATACTTTTAGGTTGGTTACTTATGCCATGTTGAGAGGTACAATAGTAGCAGAGAGCGAGGGAGATTTATACAAGTCTGTTGGCTTGGTGTTTCCTTGACAACTTTGACAGAACAGAAAGAAACTTCTAGAAAGACCTTCATCATACACAGAAACACTGTGACCCCACTCTCAGCAACTTTCCTCTGCTGATTCAGACACAGTGATGCCTACAGCGTTGTCAACATCCATTTTGATTCCTTGAAAGGAAAAAACATCATAGAGTAATTAGATGACAGTATGGCCAATAGTCCAAGAGGCAGCTTCTGATTTGCCCAGAACAGTGGGGTTCCGCGGATAATTGGGCCTATAGTGGACAAACTGATACCACTATAGATCAGTGCTAGCCTAGATCACAGACTTGTATCATACAGATGTCGCTCGTCTAATTTAGAGGCAACTGTACCGCTTACTGTTGATGGAAAACAGTGAGGCAATATTAATTTAAACATACAGTATTACAAAAGGTGTCGTAAGATGTATTGTCTAATTATTTGTTCAGGATAAGTTGTTCTGTAGTTTTGTTTACTGCATCTTCTCCAAAGTACAGTTTTGATCAACATTCTTTGCACTCCTGAATTTGAAATTCATCATGTACAATGTCTCCTGATAGTGAAATGAATTTGGTCTGTATCAGGTGTATTCAAATCTTTCACTACCAGGTCCGGAGCCTGCTGGTTTTCTGTTCTATTTCATCATTATTTGCACTCACCTGGTCTCCAATTAGAGGGTTTAAATTCATGATAAAGGGTTTATATACTGTACATTAAACAGTTTGATACCGAAAAACACAGGATAAAACCAAAAGAATTCAAAAATGAAATGTGATTAAAAAAATATAAAGAATGCTAAAGTCTGCAAGACCATCTTTAAACACCTTGGCATCCCTGTATTGACAGTTCACAATGTTATGAAGAGGTTTGCTGCTCATGGAACTGTCAAGAACCTCCCAGGATGTGGTGGCAAGAGGACAGTTCATCAGATAATTCTTTTAAAGGCTACAGTTGGATGCAAATGTTTAGGCACCCATGACAATTTCCATGAATTTCATTTATAAATAATTGGGTCTTTGGATCAGCAATTTCATTTTGATCTATCAAATAACTGAAGGACATATACAAATATTTCATTAGTGAAATGAGGTTCATTGGATTAACAGAAAATGTGCAATATGCATCAAAACAAAATTAGACTGGTGCATAGATTTGGGCACCCTTGTGATTTTGTTGATTTGAATACTTGTTAGTTCCTAGCAATGATTAATTGGAACACACATATAAGGGTGTAAAATAACAAAATGTGGAAAACTGATGCATTGTGAATACTTTCCAGATGCACTGTATGTGTGCTATTATTTAGCAATAAGCATGCTAGCCTAAACGAACAAGACCACATCTTACCATTCTAATAATACATTGCTTTAATTGGCAGAGAGGCTTTATTGACATTCCAGAATGCATTTTTTCATTATACTGGAACACTTGAAGCTTAAGTGTCTGAGTGTAAACAACTAAAACTACTCAAACGTTAATATAAATTAATGCCATCCTAAACATTGTTTCCTTTCTCAGAAACTTGTTGGTCCATATTACCAGGCAAATCATTTATTTAGCACTTAGCCTTAGGCGTATCAGACAGACATTCTCTATCCAATTTCCGCCTTTCATATTTTCTGAAAAATGGAATCCAGTGAAAAGTTGTGGATGGTGGAAATTGTTCATGAAATATTAATTTTTAGGAGCAAGTACAATGTTTCGAGTTCAACAGGGATATGTCCAATTTCAATTGGGCTTAACTCTCAGCAAAAAACAATATGAGTTTGGTTGAAGGAATTCCTCATGCCCCATGCATATGCTGCTACAGCATTGACAATTTAGTGACTTGGTTGTCTTTTAAGACCCCTTCAAATATTCTTATTGGTCAAAAGTGCCAAACAACAAATTTAGCTATTTATTAAGGCTGACCCAGCGACCTTGATTTTGCTTGATTTAGCGACTCGTCTGTGCTGCTCCGTTTGCTGCTTTGTTTACAGCTCCCATCACCTCTCAACCTCCTGTCAAATAACCTCTGCCTAATGCGTCTGGATCTGCTCTATCCTATATCCTGTCTCCTCTTTAGCCTCTGTATCCTATATCCTTCCTTTCCAATAGCTGCTCTGTCCAAAATCTTCTCTGCCTTGTGGTCACTCTCTATGGACAATATCCTATATCCTGTCTCCTATTTAGCCTCTTCCCTAGCCTCTGTCCTTTACCATGTATGCTCTTTTTCACCTATTTCCTATAGCCTCTGTCCTACATCCTGTCTGCTCTTTTGCAGATTTCCTTAAGCCTAATTCCTTAAGCCTCTGCAATATAGCCGCTCTGTCCAATAGCAACTCTGCCGTCTCCTTTTTGCCCTTTATCCTCACTCCTATAGGTGATTTGTCTTACGGCATCTCTGTCCAAAAGCTTCTCTGCCCTATTTCACTCTGCCCTAAATTCTCTTTTCTATGGCCCATCCTCTGGCCAATGGCCTATTTGTCCTATATCCTCTGCCCTATATCCTCTGCCCTATATCCTCTGCCCTCCCTTTAAATAAGCTTGGAGCAGCTTTCAAAGGTGCCTATATGTTGTAAAATACAGTTGCAGATTTGAAGTAATGATTAAAATTAAGAATAAATATTGGTGTATCAATATAACTAATACTAAAAATATGTTTTCCCCTAAAAACAAAAATTCCAGAATCTAAGTTCCAGCTAATTTGATTATTGATGATGGGTTATAACCCAATGTATCACTTGCACACACTGTTGTTACCCCCAGGTGGCTACCCGAGTAGACCAACTTAACAAGGCAGTGGGCGGTGCAAAGCAGAAGCTAGTAAGATCCTATTGATGTGTTGTTCTAGCATGCACTTCTATCCTGAGAGAACCCTGACGGACTTCCGGCAAATTTAGATTTGCTCTGCAAGTCAGTCTGGCCAAGAGCCCTTTCAAGCCCATTTCCAATTTTTCCAAATCGAGGCACCAATCACAACCGTTGAGGCGAGCTTTATATCATGACGATAGCGCAGCTATATACTGACATTGGTTGAAGCAAACAATTACAATGATGGCTGCTGCAATGATACATCTGCAATATCATTCGTTTGAGTCAGCTATCGCGTCTATTTTAAATTACTTGAACGTTTCCTTTTTGTTAAAAACCGAGCAAAGAACAACACTCGAAGCCTTCATATCTAAAAAAAGATATTGTTGCGGTCTTGCCGACTCGATTCAGCAAAAGTCTAATATATCCAATTGCGCCGAGAGGCATTTGAGTGGCGTCCGTTGGTGACGCCCCTTTGGAAATGGTCTGTGAATGAACCTTGCCCAGACCCACTCTCAGTCAGAACTGAGAAGGGTCTGGTGTTAACCAGGCTAATTCACTACTATATCACAACAATTTCCAGAGCAGGGAAATACCATCTATGTAAAGTGCGGATTTGCAAATAATCAATGAGTTGTTGCATTGCTCTTAAACAATGCCATTTTCTACAACTCTTAAGCCACATGGTTCTTAACAGATTCTGCTTTTAGAAACAATAAAATATATTAGTCAAGGGTACTTCTGTTCAGAGCAGATGTTCATGACTCCAGGGTCTAAGCTCAAACTGATGTCTGTGGCATTTTAATTTCCTCCTAATTTATTGGGGAACCCAATTAAAATCCACAATTGAGATGGCTAATTGGGATCTGATAGTCCCAAGACACTGGCAGTTTGGGTCTCCACTCGGTAGCTCAACTGATCTAGCTGTCACTCTCTCTCTCCATCTCTAACACTTATAGTTACAAATCAGTTCAGCTAATTAGAATATATTCCAGACAGTCACGTAAGCAAACACACACAGACACACACACACACACAGTCAATAGAAATAACTGTGACTGGTTACACATACCGGTACCCAGAGGCTGACTAGCCTGCTGTTCCACCTTGTAATCCCTGTAGGCTGCCACTGTGTGAGAGAATATTAGAAGTCCTCCAGAGACAAGTGAGTCATCTGGTTCATTGGCCAAGACAGTCTTCCTTTCGGTTGGATGTTTGGAGGGTAAGAAGGAAGGAGAGAACGAGACAAAGAGACAGACAGAGCGACCAATCCATCTTTTCATGCAGACATTATTTGAAGTCTGAATTGAGCAAGTGTACACATTTAAATATTAATTAACCCATAATTACTATCAGGTAATGATTCATTCCTTCTAATGACAAAAGCAGAACAAAATACAGTACATTAAATGAGTGACTACATTAAAATTAGTAGATGGGTTACTCAGGTAGTGCCATTAATAAATACCATCTAGTAGCTGAGATACTAACTGACTATCTCTTCTTCCCTGTACAGTATATAAAGACGTTCTACAACAAGACATGGCTGGAGCGTTATGGAGAACCCATCACCGCAGATATGGTCACTGTTCTGTGGTCCATCACTGTGTCCATATTTGCCATTGGAGGACTAGTTGGAGCTCTCTGCGTTACGTTGCTCATGAAAGTCCTCGGAAGGTACGTGAGAGCAACTTTGATAGCCATAATATGAAATGGTTTGCTGACATTCTAAAAAGTGGTTGCCTAGGGACTACCATCACTTTGTCATGCGCTACAAATTTACAATTTAGCAGGTTTTCAGGATCTTCTGCCAAAACGTTCTTCAGTTAAACAAAGAGAACTGAAGTAATTGCATTTGGAAACAAAGCTGACGTTCTCAAGGTGAACGCATACCTAGGGGTCAAAAACAACTAAAGTTCAAGTCAGGAATCTTGGTGTGATTCTGGAGTCGGACCTTAGTTTCAGTAGTCATGTTAGAGCAATAACTAAATCAGCATATTATCATCTCAAAAATATCGCAAGAATTAGATGCTTTGTTCCAGGCAAGACTTAGAGAAACTTGTTCATGCTTTCATCACCAGCAGGGTGGATTATTGTTTTACTTCCTAAAAAGACCATAAGACAGCTACAGCTCAGAGAACGCTGCTGCCAGGATTCTGAGCAGAACCAGAAAATTTCAACATATCACGCCAGTCCTCAGGTCTCTACACTGGCTCCCATTCACGTTTAGTATAGACTTAGTGATAAATCACTCAATGGCCTAGGACCTAAATACATTGTAGATATGCTCATTGAAATTAAACCCAACAGATCACTCAGATCATCAGGATTACATCAGCTAGAGATACCAAGGGTTCACTCAAAACACGGAGAATCTGCTTTTAGCTACTATGCCAGCCGCAGCTGGAACCAGCTTTCAGAAGAGATCAGATGTGCTCCAACAGTAGTCACATTTAAATCCAGAATCAAAACTTGTCTGTTTAGCACAGTGCTCATTCAGTAAATGCATAGCTAAGTCCAAACTGATTGCACTATATTTTATCAGGTATTCAATAAAATTGAATTTTTACTGTAATACAAATTTTATATGGGCATTCACCAGATATTCAAGTCTAGTGACGACCAACGTGGTTAAAGTAGACACTGGGATAGTGTCTTAAATTTACGACGGGGTCCTAACAGGGTTTTGAAACGTTTGCCTGTAGCAAATAAACCATGCCTTATAGTGACTATATTGTAAAGGAAAAGCGCTTATACTGTGCTGAGATGGGCAGTAAAAAGAGTAAACCATGTGTTCCTGAGGGACCGGTAGTGGAGGCAAAGGCAGAGGTATGGTGAATGCTCTGTACAATTGTTGCCAGTTTGGGCATCAGAATTTGGTTTCCCAAAAGATGGCTCGTTCAGTACTGTAAGGCACCTTGAATTGCCATTGTGTATGAAATGTGCTATATAAATAAACTTGCCTTGTCTTGCTTCTGCCAAGGCTGTGGCAATTCTCCCTGAGAAACAAACACGAATATAACAAAAATGTACAAAATTCCAATTATGTAACAATACATGCCTTCAGTCTGAGACTGCCTTCCATAATGCCGATTGTGGTGACCTCAAATGACCTCGTGGTTCTCGTTATGTCTACGGGTCTGAGGTCTCGCTACACGGTCTGTAAGCTAAGTTGATGTGCGGATAATGGTGAGCGAACGAGACCAGGTGTTGAATGTGTGCACCCAAGAGCCAATCTCAGCCCAGGACCAGTCTCTGTTTATCGGTGAGGCCAGTCCATGCTGATCATTAGTGTTTCAGATGGGAATGAAATGTAAATATCAACAAAAAAATACCAAACTAGAGGTTAGTGCACACCAGTCTAGTGACGGACGGTTGTATCTGGGGTTATTGTGCCACACGGCTCCATATATAGATTTTTCCGCACTAGGTTCAAATGCTCTGTTCCTAATTGGTATTGTTTCTGCATGTTCTTAATTTCCTCAACCTTTGAGAGGGGCTCCCGATATTACCCCCATCTGTCCTTTAGCCTTCGCTCTTTCACTAATTTCTTCCTCCTGTTCCCTTTACCGATTTGGGCACCACTGTATGCACTCCAGGCACTTCTTATGTTGAACAAATTCAGTGTTTTATGGTTGTTATAAATCATAGATTGAAACATATTTTTATTTTAGTCCTTAAAACAAAAATGTTAAATCACTTAACTTTCAAAATAATTTAGCATCCATACTCTCTTACCTGGCTTGAGAACTGTGTGAAATTATTTCAACATGAAGAATTGTTTTTGTATTTTCTATTTCTCCCTTCTTTCTTCTCACAGTATGTCAAATCCAATCGCTTACATGCTTCCTCCAAACATGTCACCATGCTATTTTTATTATGCTGCCAGGGGCGGACTGGCCATCGGGAGGTTTGGGAGTTTTCCCGAACGGCCGGTCCATTCCGGGCCGTCATATTTTACTTTGAAGGCCGCTTGGCCAGTTACAGTCCTGGACATATTAAAACAGGTGCCAGTAGGCTGAAATGACTGGCTGTTGCATCCGCAGGAGCGCAAAACTGCGCTCTGGCCCGGCCGTCAAATTGAGAGAGAGAGATGAGGAGAAACGGAACAGACGGTACAGATCCATATGACCGACATGACTGGCGCATGGTGTCGGGATGTCTCCCTCAATATGTAAGTTGATGGGTGTTTCTCAAGTACAGCTGGGCTACAGCCACAATCAGTTTCTCTTCCATTTTTGCTACATCTACAAGGAAGGACCCACGGCGAGCCATCCCCATCTCCTCTGTTCTTTTATTGGATAGTCGTGTCGTGTTCAACGGATTAAGCTGCATGAAGCTGGGCATCAGCCAACTTTTTTGATGCTCAACATTTTCTAAAATGCAGCGCCGCCTTCCCGGAATACTTTGCGTGCACGTTGAAGTCGCTTGACGTCACCCATAGAAATAAAGTGGAGTGTGGCGCGACAAAAGTGTAGCACGGACAAGTGGATCTGTACCTAGAGTGAGTGACGGACGCCCCCTCCCCCACCGGCCGTTCCATCCCAAAGTCCTGGGCCAAATTTTTGTCCCAGTACACCCCTGCATGCTGCTCACTCAACACGGAAGACTTAAGTCAGTATAAATATACATGGGAGGTTTCCCCATTGCGATTTATGAAACCATGGTTTGATTCACACGAGCCAGACCAGCCTACACAGAGTCGCTCTAAAGCAAAGTGACAATGTAATTGTGTCTGACTACTTACCAATCTACCCTGGGCAGTTCTGTACCAATTTGCACCATCCCTCAAGAGCCGATGGGCATAGCTGGAATGCTGCAACCAGGACACAAACCCTGTCCACCATGACGAAGCTGGGCTGTGAGGCAGCATCTTTGATGCTGGATATACTGGATGGTGTTAGGCTGAATGTGCCACAAGCAAATGTATGAATTTGAATTACATTTGGCCTTTAGTCATGAATTTAACATAATACAGTAATATGTGGCAGTATATTGCCTATATCACAAAATTAACCACTACCAACACTCCTCTTTAGCCTGTATTTTCAACCCTGCCTGAGTTTCTGGTCCAAGTGGCTTGTTCCCATTTAGCTTTGAATCGAAACGATAATAGGGGCATTACATTACTAGATAATAGTTAGCATTACATTACTAGATAATAGTTAGCTTAGCATAATATTCGTGGACGAGAATTCAGGTGGCCCTTTAAATAAACACATTTCTGTTCAACAAAGGCAATGGCTATAATCTTACGCTTGTCTACTAACAACTTGGACGTGTAAATATGTTATTCGATATCTCTAAAGTAGTTAAAAATACGTTTTTTCTTGAATCACACCGAAATATTTAACCAGAATTTATCTGAATGTTTTTCTTCTACTTTCTTGAGTTTCAGTACAATGGGTTCAGTGCTGCCACCATAAAACATGCGATACCCTGACCTATTTCAGTGCAATTCCGGAAAACACTTATTTTTAACTACTTTGGAGATAACGAAGAACATATTTACACATCTGAGCTGTAAGTAGACAAGCATAAATTTAACCATGCCTTTGTTGACCAGAAAAGTGTTTATTTAAAGAGCCGTCTTCTACGAAAATTATGCTAAGCCCGCGAAAGGTAATAGGTAATGTAATGATCCTATTATCATTTCAATACGAAGCTTGTTCCCATTATACCAATGCAGCAAGACAAAATTTCCATTCTAGACACTTTGGACATGTTTGTTCACTGCATATGGACTGTAAGACTGATTTCCCCTGTTGCAGCTCTTCACGTTGGTGGAGTGCAATAACTTTAACACTGGAGCAGCGTGGGCGGTGCTGAGCAGTCATTCTTTGCTTGTCCTTCCTGATTGGTGGACTGAAGTAGGGAGCGGTGACTCTTTCCTGCGTTGGTAAATACGAGCTGTTTCTCAATGTCAAGGATCCTTCCTTGATAGGACTGATCCTTCCAAGTCAGGTCCTTCAGAGGCTAGGCGAGACTCCTTCTTAGCATTCGGAGAACATGTAAATGGAACGTAATGGAACAGGCTAGCAAGTGCACGTCATTGCGTCATTACGTCAGTGAAAAGGTCCGTTTTCGGCGCTGCAATTCAATAGTT
>JACXGM010014783.1:0-21816 GCA_016801145.1 Umbra pygmaea | reverse complement strand
GTTAATATAACCTGTTAGTAATGGTATCCAGGTTAATATAACCTGTTAGTAATGGTATCCAGGCTAATATAACCTGTTAGTAATGGTATCCAGGTTAATATAACCTGTTAGTAATGGGATCCAGGTTAATATAACCTGTTAGTAATGGGATCCAGGTTAATATAACCTGTTAGTAATGGTATCCAGGCTAATATAACCTGTTAGTAATGGTATCCAGGTTAATATAATCTGTTAGGAATGGGATCCAGGTTAATATAATCTGTTAGTAATGGGATCCAGGCTGATATAACCTGTTAGTAATGGGATCCAGGTTAATATAACCTGTTAGTAATGGGATCCAGGTTAATATAACCTGTTAGTAATGGGATCCAGGATAACACTCTCTACCATAACACATGGAATTGAGAATAACACCATCTCCTTGCCCCATAATATCTTGTACCAAACTGCATCAAACGTCTTCACTATCAGACCCTGTTTGTACCTTCGCACAGGCGCACAAGTGCACACACACACATTGACAAGACTGAAGGTGACTGTCGTTCCCTACTCAAAAACACAACGAAACACAACAACAACCCAGGACAACCTTTAAAACAAACAACATTCACTCAGTGCTTCTCAGATACATCTCCACCCACTGAGGATCAACGTGCCACCAGAATACACAGAAACACAAAGCCAGTGTGCGTCTGCCCTACACATCATTCACTCTCCTCAGAGAGATTACACATTCCCGGCCATTTAGGAGACAACTGCGTCTGCAGATTGAGCGGCGGCGTGGCCCGGCGGCGGCGCATCACTCGGCGGCTCGTAGCTTCGCATTATTGTGGGCATGCTGTTGCTCAACATCAAGAGGAATCAACGCCGGCTCCACGGGGGGAGAGAGGCTCTCCAAATGAAAGGAGAGAGAGAGGAGTTTCTTTCTCTCTCCGGGTTTGTTTGAACTCATTTTCTTTTCCTGGGCGGTTGGCCCCTTTGCTGAGGCCCTCAGGCTGCTCCCTCACAGCAGGCCTGACAGCTTGACACATTGACAGCTGCCACTGAATGACAACTGATTTGTACAAATTTCAAGCCTTATAAATCTACCTGTCACAACAATGGCATGAAAGAGCTTGGACCCAGCAGGTAATTCAAAAAAAAAGAAAAAAAAAAGCCAGAGAAAAAAACCTCCCTCACTCACCACCTCTTCCTCCCTCTTCCTTCCTCACTCCGTCCTTCAACTACTGACAGTCCTGTCTAACGGAGGGGGAGAGAGGGAGAGTGAGAGATTGAGAGAAAGACGGACAGACAGAGGGAGAAAATGAGAGAGAAAATGGTTCCTCCTGCCAAAAAGCTCTATCCATCGAGCCAGTCATCACCCCCGCCTCAGCTTAACTTTGAATAAGAATGGGAGGGCCTATTTTCCTGTCCACGGGGCGACCCATAGTCTCATTTAAAGATTACACTGAGTGGACTGAAATCCCACAGAAATAAGTTAGATTCACAAAATGATGTTTTACACCAATATGAAAGTAGCATAGCCACCTGCTACTGCCAGGATTATCACTGCAGCGCCTCCCCTCTCTACTGCGCCCTTGCTGGGTAAATGAGCGAGACCTTTTTTACGCTATTTAAACAATTTCCCAGCATGCACCACTGCCCCCCAAGAGATTCAGAGGCAAGACATCACAGATTCAGGCAGTGAGGCAGGTCAGTGCCTGCCAGGCAAGAAGGATACAAGGAACGAAGGAAGTAAAGCAGGAAGGAATGAACGGCTGGTAAACAGGCAGATAGACAGGCTGGTAAACAGTCAAGTAGACAGGCTGGTAGAAAGTAAAACAACGAACTATGACAGTAGACAAATGAATTTGATTGTCTCCTTGTGACAAATACTCATCAACCATCAACCAATCCTTCAGTCTGAGATACAAACCTGTTAATTAAAATGTCTCATGTGGTAGAAAGCATGTTTTAGGCTAGCTAGAGTAGCAAGTAGTAGCACCAAGGCATTTTCAACTTAATTTCCCTGACTTCATCCGTACAATAGCAGAGGGTTTATTAGGGGCAATCCTTTCCAACCCACTCCATAATAGGCCAAGCCTTTTTCCTAATACCCTATTTGTGTGTACCCACCCTTGTCCTAAAGTTGCCCTTCCGCACCCTAACCCCTCAAAGGGCTGTTCCCCGTGCTGCCGCACGCCCCAGCGGTCCTGCCGTTTGATTAAGACTCAGCCCCACTGCTTTATTCCGGGCTTTACTGGACCTCTACAGGACCCCGGCTGGGACAAAAAGCACACGAGGGATTATGACTGCCCCTCCTAACCAGCCAGTCTAACTGTCACTGTGATCAAAGGCACAGCTCAGTGAGATACAGGCCATTTAGGGCAGGTGTCCACCCTACTCTGCCTCCCCTCAACCCTCCCCCTATTGTAACAACAGAAAGAAAGAGCCAAAACATAATTCCTCATTTTCAAAAAGAAGGCAAGGATTATTGTTAGGATGTCGTGTTTGTATTATATCACTCAAGCTGCTTTGAGCCTGAAATTGTCAGTCATGTTCAAACAATGATGAATGTCAGTTGGCGGTAGTAATAATTTGAATTACTTGAGTTCGTTAGACGTGAGTTGTCTGAGGAAAAAACAACTAGCAAGTCAGGTATTAATAGTATTTTCCTATAAAAAGTAACCTGTCATAATCATTTAGGTTAATCATTCCTGGGCACTGGAAATCAATCACAAAATATTACAATTGCCAAACAGCACAACAAAGACAAAATAACTGATGTTATTAGAAATGTTATTGAGCTGAATTTGAAAGTAAACTGTCACTATGCAGAACAAGTTTTGATTTAGCCTTTATGACCCTCCAAATTAACTAATTACATATTTATAACAAAACCCTGGAGGAAATGGTGAAAATGTTTTTCTAGATTAGGTATTTATAGTAATGAAAATACTAGGTGTACAGTAATCTAGAGAACAGGTCTGCAACCAGTCGATAGTGGGTTATTGTAGCCCAGTTCACATTTAAGAGTAGCCTGCTGAATATAATTGTAAAGGTAACATGCACTTTTCACTTCTTCCAGTAAAAACGCATAAATAAATTACTATCAGACCCTGCATGTCCTGGCAACTACTCAATATAACATGAACATTACCCCTGTTTATACATTATTGGGTTGATAAGACAAACCAAACACACTATCTGGACATTAATATACAGCATGTTGACAGCATATTAACAACAGTGTTGACAAGAATACTTTCCCCAAAACCTCAGAACTGAAGGGAGTTATATTCTGAGGTTATATATATTAGTTTTCTGTATGAAAATTCAGGAGTAAGCTACAGATTAATCGAAAAACATCACATTCCTCTCTTGAATAATGAACAATTAAAGGGACAGATACTGTTTTAAAAGGAATTATCCTTAAAACCCGTTGGAAATTGTCCTTTGATATGATGTAATTAGTGACATTTGCATCCAGTTTAGTTTTAAATCAATAAATATCAGAAATTTAAGGAACACAAACAAAATAAAACAGAAAATATTAAATAGAGAACAATTGAAGTAACTGTTAAAATTCTGAAACCAATTTAAGATATTCCAGCTTTGAGCTGTTTGGTAACCCACATTTAACAAGCGAGAAAACAATGTAATACATTGAAAGCCAAAACTACAATAGATAGAACCACTAAATAAACAAAATGACAACATTTTATTATAAATCACTCCTATAGTCCAGTGTTTGTAGAGTTTACCACTGAGATTTCATGACAGATTCTATTAATGTCTTGATTATGGGGGAAGACTAAGTTGGAAACCCTGGTATGGTAATGAGTGGACCAGCAGACTGTCAATAACTTAACCCAGGCTGTGAGATAATATACCTCCAGCACACATCACAATAACGGACCTCCCAGATATACAGTAGCATCACCTCCTTGACAACATTCCTCAAGAACACTGTCTCCAAACAGTGTCGGTCTGTCCTAAAACATCCACAGCACCCAGACCAGACCGATGTAGAGAGAGAGAAAGATAAAAAGCAAGTGAACTAGGGTCAACGCTAGAAGGAGAGGGAGAGAAACCCGGCCACTCGTCACAGCAACGTAGAAGACTGAATGGTTCTTCTTATTATGGCATCTGAGGCCCAGCTGGTCCTGTGCGAAGAGGGTCGACTGTAGTTCAGCGCAGGGTCTTGTGATCGCGGGGATTTAGAACTGGTAGGGAGAGGGGCCTGACGCACCTGTGGGTGCATGCCAAAACCATAAGTCGAACCCTGGCCTTATCGGAGGCTCTAATGAAAAACTGTTCACATTGCGTCAACAGTTGTAAACTGTTGTTTAAGGGTTTCGCAGCACAGAACGGAAGTCTCTAAACCTCATGGTGTTGTCGTGTCCCCTCTCACACATACCAGCACTCAGTCTCTCTTTTTATTTATTTTAGTATCCCTCTCTACCATCAGGCTCTACTTTCTCAGTCTGTCCATATTTTGCTCTCGTATGTACCTTCTGGACATTGTATATGCTGACCCTCCTAACAGACTCTGTCCATTCACATTCTTCGTCTAAACTGACTCAAAGGGTCTTTTATTTACTGTGTGTTCATCTGTGAGCAGAGCGAGTCTATTTTTACTCTACGCCAGTCTCTTTTACAACTCGCCTGCTGTGCTGCCAACTACGCTTTGAGGCATTTAGGAGCTTTTAACTCTCCTCACATTGTGTTTCATCCAGTTCCCACATGTTATTCCCTAGCTCATTTGCTAATGTTTATATGTGTCGATTTAAGCCATTATTCAAATTAGAGATTAAATGAGATTAGCTGGCAGACACGCCGGTATGTATCTATTCGCAGTGGTCGACAATATCACGTCCTACCGGTGGAAATAGTTTTCTTTTTGTCTATTTGAAATCCTTTAAACGATTTACAAGACAAATCATCTTACGGTGTTTATCCTTTGGTTGACCTCACTAGGAATGACTGGCCGACATACAGCACTCATTCATTATCGGTAGCAATGAATTACCAACTGACTGATTTAACAAGGAGAAACCATACCTAGCATAGCTCGCACAAGGTGAGTCAATATAAAAGAATGAATAAAAACAATACAGAGTGAGAACCCCTGCCTACCACAGCCTTAACTTTTATCTCTATACAGAAATATGTTTATTCTTATTTGAAAAATAAATAAATAAGTATGCAGAAACAACCTCCTGTGGGTTCATTTTCCTGGCGATTGTGTGTTGCTCTTTTAGATACAGGCTCCTGGAGTGAAACCTTGTTTGGACAGCCATGGGGAGGAGCTGGTCTGGACATTAACTCAGCCACTGCACACAGGCTCACACAGGGCAGCCCGCAGGGGTCCTCACACTGGTAGAAGGATGGAAGGAAAGAGAGAGACAGGGTGAGAGAGACAGAGGGAGAGAGAGCGACAGAAGAGAGTGCGCACCTTATCGGGTGCCGGGTGAGAGAGGCACAGCACTATTACACCCTATCAAGGAAACATCCAGCTGTCAAAAACCCCAGAGTGCTTCACACAGGAAACGCATCACTGAAGAGGAAACAGCACAAGAGGGAGGAGGGAAATGACCACTATCAGCCCTCACACTGTCAGTCAGGACCAGAAACACAGTGACGCACACACGTATGAAACGTTTTAAATGCCATATAAAAAATATAACTAGTTTGCACTAGTTTGGGCGATGGTTGTGTGGTATAGAAAACCAGGAGCTGGTTGTGTGGTATAGAAAACCAGGAGCTAGTTGTGAGGTATAGAAAACCAGGAGCTGGTTGTGTGGCATAGAAAACCAGGAGCTGGTTGTGTGGCATAGAAAACCAGGAGCTGATAGTGTGGTATAGAAAACCAGGAGCTGATAGTGTGGTATAGGGGTGGATAAAGCTGGAGCTGTGAGGCAGCATCGTGGCCTTGTGTGAGAAAACAGGGAACATGCCTAAGTTATTACAGCAGGAAGGTAATCTGTCAAAGCCAGGCTGCTCTGCCACGGCCAATACCACTGCAGAGATCAGAGAGGCAGATTCTGCTTGCAATTACTGCTAAAGGACCTTGGATGCAGGCAGCCTGCTATCAATTACTTCCCCTGGACCCAGACACTTGGAGCAGTCAGGGCCCTACTGTCGGTTGTTCTGTTACAGTACAGGGGAGGAGAGGCAGGGCAAGGGCCTCTGGAGCACCAGGGAGAGAGAGAGAGTGAGAGGAGAGAACAAGTCTACCTTCCTTCAAGTGTCGGACAGCTAACACACTGTAGTCGGTGTTGTGTAGCACTACTATTACAGGAACACGCATTGATGTGTTCTGCAAATTGTCCTCTCCTCATTCATCCTGTCTGTCTCTCTCTTCCTGTGATCTCCCCCTCCCTCACATGATGGGATGGAGGGATTAACCCCAGGAGAGGTGGACAACGTTCAGGCTTACAATTCTCTAACCTTTGTGTTTACAGTTAGGCTTCCCATACACTAAAGCCCATCATATGGGGCCCATTTCCCAACATTTAGAGCAAAGTTTTGCCCAGGTGTTGTGTTCAAATTAATGACCAAAATCTTAACCGCTCCTGTCTGAACCAGCTCCAGGTATCCACAGAAATTTACAGAAAAAAATCTATGGAAAATATTATTAAAATAAATGGGGGGGACTAACTTTTTTCAAAACGTGACATGTATGCCGTCAAAAAAATATATATATATTTTTGTTCACAAATTCTTCAATGATAACCATGACATAATTTATGTGCAATAAGTAGAATCTGAATATGAACCCATGACGCATTATTTGGCCTCTGTCTCTCGCCCTTGTGCGAAAAAGAAGTGAGGATGGACAGATTAATCATTTTTTTCATAAGATGACAGCTCTCGGGCCCAACCGGGCTCTAACCTATCCCGCGGGCATGGCCTCAGTTCATCCTGCATTGCACAGAGCTGCATCTCTGGCACAACCACGCCACCGCCACCCCAACATCATTCTGCCAAGTTCCAGGACCTTAGCACCCGAAAATTACATTCGTATGGTAAGCAAATGTGCACTAAGGAAAGTTGCATTGAACTGTGACAGGAGAGAGAGAAAGGCAATTTCCCTCTATGAGGCTGGTGAGGTTGGATGTGTTTTTTTATATAGGCCTTCAAAGCAAGTTGGTTGGGAATACGGACGTGTTTGCGTCATGCTTCTGTCTGGAGGGGTGAGAAGGGCATTACCGTCATTTTAAGCCTCTCAAGGTCAGCTAGCTGCCATCTTGAGTGTTTATATTATCTCATTCCGACAGGGTAATGTCCTGTAGATATGCCCTTGAACTGAGAGACGGTAATTCTTTAGTCAACTTACACTTACTGTTAATGGTATGGAGTAAAGAACTAAGATCAGTGGGCATTGCACTTCATACGTTGGGTTTTATAATAGGAAAGAAAAAATATTAAAACAATAGCAACAGTTCCAAATTGAAGAACAACTATCTGCAATTATGTCTACTTTAACCAAGGAAGTCATGAAAACGGAAGGAAGTCATGTACATTTTTCAAGTCAGCCCTAAAACTCTTACTGATTTTGAAGTAGGGGTAGCTAAATCGCTTTCACTTGTGTATTTATAACCAGACAGGAGAACTCAAACAAATTAACAATGTTTTCATCAGCATCATGAAATGAGACAACTGGGTGACAAAAGACGAGCTACGAAAAGTCAATCAAATTCAATCACCCCTCAGAAACCACCATAGAAAACATCCTCCGCCACACTCTGAACAGGTGAATAGATTCAATTCCCCCTAGCTTCAATAAGGATATTCAGTGAATTTGTTTTCGTCAAGAAAATTAAAGTCTCATCTTAAGCCCTTAGGGTTTCTTTATCACTCCATTATTCAATAGGTTTAGTCATGCACAGAGAAGGTACTTAGAACTTTCCACAGACTTGTCAGTGGTGGAGGGGAAATTCTCACTGTCAGAACCCATTGTGAGGGGTTTACAGATTAAAACCGTGGTCCTATAGAACCCTGACCCCTTTTCCACCAAACTCAAAAGTTTCCCTCAAACATCAAACTCCGGATTATCTTTTGATTTCCTCTTTAGGTAGAGAGTAAAAAAGTTTAAACTCCACAGCTGTTGGGATTGACAGACAAGGGAAGGGGGGGTTGAGTAGTGTTATGGTGAAGAGAAAGAGGTAGAGGGAAGGTGAAGTGTTAAGTCACCGTATTTATCATGACTGGGCTACCGCTCCTGTCACATCCATTTTCCTTCCACATGCTAATTAGTGATCTGTCCCACCCCCTCCATCCATGAAGCCACTCCCCCACCCAGAAGTCCTCTTCTACCCTCTGGAGGACAGCAGGTTTGACAAATCAAGGGGAGGGGCCTCCATTAGCATGCTAACACACATCAAACAGCCCCGCTACAACTCCCCTGGCTTTCACTCCCCTGGTTTACATGTGTCACTTCCTCCAGACCAAGCTCATACACAACAAGAGGGGATAATAATTTATTACCAATTGGAGAGGGGAAATCAGGGTCAATAAGCAACTGATTAAGAATTCAAACACGTCAGAGTAATTTAATTTTAACTATCACCTTTCTGTTTACCCAAAATAAAAAGAAGCTGAGCATTTTCATGTTTTTTATCTCAGATTGCCCCTTGTTACAAGTTCACTGTCACCATTACATGACTTCATGGAGGTACCGGTGAGCATTCCAAAATGGCTTCACACAAAGTTAACCCTGAGCCTTCAAAAATAAAAGTAATATTTTTCAACAGAATCCATCTATCTTTAATATCACTAAGGTTTTCTAGTGCAGACTTTTTTCCGGTTATGTAAACTGCATTCATTTTGGCTAAGTAGATGGCTAACTATCAAAGAATGTCAGTCCATCATATTTATTGCATTTTTTAAAGGGTTTACATAGCTGTCCCTCAGTGTAAAAAAATAAGAACAATAAACTTCAGAGATTCTGACCTTTGTTTGTGTTTCACTATGAAAGATGAATACCTTATTTCTAGGAAACATAGATGTCTAAAATGCAACTAACATCCTCTTGAAAATGTTTCTATAAAGTCAAATTTCAACATGGTTATACATTATTTATTCAAGTGTTGTACATTATTATAACATTTCTCTTGTCAATGTCAGTATCCTTGTTAACCACTGTGATTCCATAATTTCCAAAACGGTAGTACATTTAATGAATCATAATGCATCATATTATGGCTTTAAAACCATGTGTTTACACCATATTTTGTGTTCTTGTTCTGTGATGTCTTTTAACTAAATTTATATTTTAAAACATACATCCATACATGATAGTTAGATTTTAAAATAAAAAAGGATGTGAATTGTCATGGAGGCAAATTTTCAGAAGCTACACCAAACACACAGTACTTACTTGTAGACCAGTATCCAAAAATGTGGATTTGCAGTATAAGCAAATTTACAGTATATATATGCTACTGATAAATATGCAATTCTAGGTATCCGCAGTATTTCCAAATGTGAAAAAGGGGGGCCATGGACAGAAAAGATTTGTGAAACCCGGCTAGACAGAGACAAGTTTCATTTTTCTTTTATCCATTCCATGATAGATCAATGCTGTAGTTTTGCATGTAGATTTAACATCCATAATGCTGGAATCGGCCCTTAACAATACCTTGAGGAGAACTTATAAAGATTTATTTTTAAAGGGGGTATTTGAAAAAAACACTGAAAGGGCCTCTTAAAAACCTCAGAGGGAGATGAATAAGTAATATTTTAGTGGGGATGAAGGTTGCTGGAAACATGGCATGAGATTGTGGCAGCAATACAGAAAAGACAGAGAGAGAGAGAGAGAGAGATCGTAATTCATATTTAAAGCCATTGTCCAGCCAGTGGGTCCTTTATTGACAACCAAGGCCTTGTATCTGCACTGAAGGCTGTAACTACATCCACATATGTAAGGCTATAAATCCCACTCCAAAGAGAAAGACAGGGCACGTTGCTTTGCCACAGGACTTTTTGTGTGGAAAATTATAGCAGGTTGGTTGCAAGGCTTGAATAATAATGAAATTCCAACAACTCAAATTGTATGGTGTGTGAAACATGTACTTATACTGGTTTCAAGAAATTATTTACATCAAATGAATGTCAATTCTTTGCTGCAATTGGCAACATAAGCTATCTAGTGCAAAACACATTAATACCCATTAACTATATTACATAATAATTGTCTTCTATGTGTCTTAAACTTTACAAGTACACTGTGTACAGAAAACTTTAGCACTGGCAATAACTTTATATTGGCATGTCAAATCATACAGGCTTGTGTTTAAAAAGGTACTCTCCAGATTAAAAGCCAAGACACTCATCTAGCTTTCAACCTGAAAAATATTTCATGCATCCAAATGCACCATGTACTTTCTGACTACAGTGACATCGGATATGATAAGAAATTAATGCGATGCCTGACTTGTGCTAACTTTGTAAAAACTTCTCCCGTTTCCCAGAGTCTCGCCAGGCCCGGCTCGGAGAAACGCTTTGCACGCAAGAGGATCTGAGAACATGGCCGACGCGTCGAGGCTCGCCTGCTACCATCAATCACATCCCAAATGGCTTCGTTGACACTCCCACTACTCATTGTGCAATGCGCCTGCCTTATGTGACCACCATCTTGAAAATAACCAGGGGAAAAAAATCGTATGTTGGCTGGGATTGGAGCTGCGGATATTTCGTGAAGGGTTAAGGGGTTAAAATCACTGCCAAATGTTCTCTTCCCAACAATAGGATTCCAAACACATCATCTGGCCAGTCCGTGTAACCATGTTCCAGGTCGTTGAGAGTGGCATGCGAGTCCTCTCATCGGTTTCTAACGTCTCTCATCCATTCACACTCGTCTCTTCTTTCCCTCATCTGTCCTCCAACCCTCACTTCATCCCTCCCCCGGACGCTCTCCCCCTCCCTGAGCGGGCGGAGGCCAGAGACAGATTTACAGCGACTGTCAAAGTCAGGGATGACAGATAAATTAATCTTCTCTTCATGAGTTTACATCCCCGGCATCTGGACTGGTGATCTTGCCCTAACAAGCACCAGGGTCCGGGTGAGCTGTCTTTCAGAGCTGATGTTTTCATGGCCAGAGATGAATTACCCTGTCATGTGAATCTATTTATACTGCCGTTAGGAGAGGGAACGGGTGGGGCCCGTCCAGTGTGCGGTTCTGGACCCACGACAGACAGAGGTTTCATGGGTTAAGGTCCCCTTGAAGCATCTGGCGGATCCAGGTTCTGTCAGCCAGGCCATTCGTCCGCCTGTCCGCCGTCCATCCACACAGGATCTCCATTCTGGAGAACCTTTGTTATGTGATAGTATGTGTCTGCTATGGTCTGACGGGCCCCATGGAGAAACCTCAAGCCCCAAAACCCCAATAAAGAGGCTTGAAATGATTTGGAGGCAGTAAAGGAATGTAAGAGGAATGACAGGAATATTTTCCCAGGGCAGGAGAGATTCTATTATCAAGACAGGTCTGTTTTTAGGTAATTATTGAGATTAGTAGGCATCTGCTTTGCCGTCCTGCACCTTTCGGAGAACTTCCTGGTGGCAAAAATTAATAAGCCGTCTGATTGTCAAAAGAGGTAGACAGGGAAACGTGAAAACACACAGTCAGCAGGAAAGGTAAGGAAATGGACGGATGTCTTCCAGAGTTGTCTCTCTGTCTGCTATGCTGATGAAAGCCAAGCCAGATGACTTTCATGGTGAGGTACTGTACTGTTCTGTATGTCTAAAACTCTGTGCTGTAATTCATCTTAAAATGGATGGCTCTGTCACCTGGACTAACACATCGCTGAGAGAAGCCATCAATAGTTTTTGTCAGAAACTGCACACTGAGCGAGATGACTCATCAATCACCATTTACATAAAGCAAAGAGCTGCTTTTTATGTTAGCCTGCCAGCCAGTCAGTCAGTCAGCCAGTCAGCCAGCCAGCCAGAGTAGGAGGGGCTGCTGTGTAGCCTGTCTCAGATAAAAGCCTGTGCTTTGTAAGCCCTTTGAGACACTGTGCAGGAGTCAGGGAGCCATGTGATGTCAATCTACCAACCCATCGCTTTTGGCTAAATACCAATGAGCCGAACATCAATGCATAAGGGCAAGGCATGTTTACCTCCTGATATAAAGTGCAAGGTAGACTGAGGGGGGTGGGGTTGGAGGAGTGTGTGTGTGTGGGGGGGGGGGTGTAAAAGGTCAAAATATAAAGAAATCAGGGAAATTAGTGCTAAATTAAGAATTTAATGACAAGAAATTAAATTAAAATGTACATATTTATACTTTATTTGATCAATGCACCCATTGCTGCAGTAAAGACATCGTAATTTATATTTCTTCGTGAAGTGCAGCACAAATCGCTTGGCAAAACGTTCACCTTTCTAATAATAAAGACAACCCCCACGGCCTCCCCCCTCCTCCCCCACACATGCACGTTAAGAATTCAATTTGGAAGCCATCATCACGAGCAGCTAGGAGGACAGGAAAGTCATATTGCTGTAATGCTCAGATTATCAATCATCCTGACAGTTTATTGGCGTTATCACTGTACCTACTATTAACGTGATGTCTGGCCCAGATTGTCAGCAGGAGCAAATACTAAACAGGCCAGGATTAAAATGCACATCCCAAACTGCTTTCCCTCTGCGACATAGATTGCATGGAACTGACTACAGTACAACAAACTACACCACTAACTTTCAGTCATAGGACACGCTGACTGTCATAAGAAGCATCAAGTCCACACAGCCAATCTGACGAGCCCATAGATAGTGTCAGTGTGTCACGCTAAAGGAAATCCACATGCTCATTCGGTGTTTAGCACACCCTTGTGTATCACACTAGCGGGACTATACAGTGGGTTGGTGAACTACCACAGTGCAGGTAAAGATGTTACGGTACAATTACAGCACAACCGTTTGACCGGCTCTTACAGATGAAGATATTCATGCGAATAAAATAACCAACAAATCCATTTTTAGAAGAAACAAACGTTCGGAAACGAACGTTCCCACTGATATTATAAAGAGAGAAAATGACAAGAATCAAGCTGCTATTGCTCTTAGCATTGTGGGTTTAGATTGTATTAGTTGTTGGCCAGCAATTAGGCACAGGTGGCAAGAGCCATAGAGCTTCCAAAACCTATGAACATGACCTGGTGGATATTGTTCCAGTTGAGTCATGATTTCACCTAAGCCTTGTGTCCATGGTCTACCTTGGTGTGAACAGTCCAGGCTGGTACCCGGGTTGTAATAATGTGTGGTCATGGCTAGAAGTAATACAGCTCATATCAAACAGTCATCAATTAAACTCCTATGAGAGTGTGAAAGTTGGCTAGATCGTGAACGTATGTAGGTAGATGTGTAGAAATATGTCACATTTTTTTTCATTGGTTAACAGCACCTTGATACAGTGGATGTTTAGATAACTGAGTTGTATGTCCATGAATACAGGACCAGACGACATTTTGCTAATATGCATGTCACCATACTACTCATCCATCGTAATAAATAACAACTTTCTTTGACACACTTTTTAACTTGCGCCCATCTGGTGTTGCCATCCAGACAACTAGCAGTTAGCTGGCTAGGTAGCTTAGTTGTCAAGTTAGCTAGTTGGGTTAGCGATCAGGTGGAAAGTATACCTAGCTCGCTTAGCTATCAGAAGAAATGTTTAACTCCGATGTGAGAGTATGACATCACTTTCACATTAACTGCATCCCTTCTAGCCAGGATCATGGTGTGAAGAATGGTTGTTGTCACATTTATTGTCCCTTGGACCCAACTGTGCAACATTTGAACGCCACAGTGTTTCAGAATATTGTTGCCCGCTATATAGACTAACAGGTAGGGTTCTACTTATAGCGAAATAAAACATAATGTAGACAGTGACGCAATGGCAAAATACCTGGTAGACAGAACAAACACTACCATGTATGAACAAAAAATGCTAATCATATTGAAGACAAATAATATTAATTTGTCCAAAAAAATTTTGGTACCCTAAATTTGGAGGCTAAGTGCAGTTTTTCTTCCCCTGGTCCTAGGACCATAAAGTCAGCAGCATTTTTTAAACTTAAAAATACTCAAGTTTCTATGAATAATCACATGCTCTCAGGCAACTTACCTGGTTAAAAGAGGGGTAGACAAAACAAACAAAAGAAAACATGTAAAAGGTACAGTTAACGGGGTACAAGCAAACAACAAGATACATTTAATTAATGTATTGTTATTTTTTACACCTGTAGAGTGGGCTGCAAAATTACTGACACCCCTGACTGGCAATGAACCAACAATACTGTAAAAACATAAACCATCTAATTATAGAGACAAACTCAAAAAAATACTGTACTTAATTAATGTTGCAATGGAACCAACCAAACTCATACAAATATTTAACAAACAAAATCAAGGTTTCATAATTATTGTCACTCATTCAGTACTTCATTCAGTAGTGCAACCATCTCTAGCAAGAATAACAGCATGGAGCCTCTTCCTGTAATGTTTGACGAGGTTAAGGAACACATTTAGAGGGATTTTGGACCATTCATCTACGCAGATCCTTTCAAGATCCTTTACATTCTTGCTTGGTATGTTTTGGGTCATTGTGTTGTTGGAAAATTTACCTACGGCCAAGTCCCAGCCTTCTGGCAGAGGCAACCAGATTGTCAGCCAAAATTGCCTGATACCTGGTGGAATATTTAATATTTAATTTAATATATCTTTGTTTTACCAGGCAAGTTGACTGAGAACATATTCTCATTTGCAGCAATGGCCTGGGGAAAAGGGGGGAGAGGGGAATGAATGAGCCAATTGAGACATAGGGATGATTAGGTTGCCATGATGGTATGAGGGTTAGGGTTAACACCCCTACACTTACGAATAGTGCCATGGGATCTTTGGTGACCACATAGAATCAGGACACCCGTTAACGTCACATCTGAAAGACGGCACCCTACGCAGGCCAGATGTACACATCACTGCTTAGCTTTAGAAACAAATCGGCAGCGCAAAACAGTCTCTCTGGAACTCTGGAATTAAAACCGCCCCAAAACATTACTGACCCGCCACCATATTTCACCATGGGTATGAGGTGCCTCTCCTTGTACGCATCTCTGTTTCAACGCCAAACATGCCGATGTTGTATCTGAGCAAAGCGTTCAATTTGTCTCATCTGACCAGAGCACCTTTTTCCAGTCATAATTTAAATGACGTTTGGCAAACTACAAGTGCTTGCGTCTGTGTCTCAAGGTCAGAAAGGGCTTTCTTCTGGCAACCTTTCCAAAGAGGCCAGTGTTGGTTAGGTGGTGTTTAATGGTGCTTTTTAAAACCTGGTGATCCCAAGATACCACCAAAGCGTGCAATTATTTCACAGTGATTCTTGGGGATTTCTCTCACCATCCTCCTCCCTATCCTGGAGGGCAAAATGCATATGCGTCCTCTACCTGTGAGGCTTTCAACTGTTCCATATCCTTTAAATTTTTTAATCACTGCCCTGACAGTGCTCAGTGGTATATTCAATCATTTGTGGATCTTCTTGTAGCCATTACCAGATTTATGAAGGTCTATGACCATCTGTCTCTTTTCAACTGCCAGTTCTTTTGTTTTCTTCATGGTGTTGGGTGACAAAGGTATATTGCATGGATGTTACCTCATTTTTATACCCTATTGTACATTGATTTTTAAATTAATCCATACATTATTTTGGTTGGATCTATTGACACATTAATGAAGTACAGTATTTCTCACATGTTGGTATTTTGAGTTTCTCTATAATTGTATTGTTTATATTTTTCTATTGTATTGTTAATGCATTGCCAGTCAGGGGTACCAGTAATTTTGGGGGACAATGTAATAAACTGAAATTAAACAATAAGCAAATATTCCAATTACAGTGTGATAATGGAAATATTCCAACCATTCATAGCTATACATTACAGTCGTATATTAATTAGACTGACTAATAACAGTCAACTAAACACTGATCATCAACACAGGTAGAGGGAAGAACTGTGCCATTATTTTTATAAAAGTTGACTGATAAAGTGGCTGGAAAAATATATTTTTTTCTACCTCTTTATACTGCCCTAGTCTTCATGAGTAAACTTGTTAATATGAAGACTTGTACTATTATAATAATTTTGGTAGCTCTGGGAGAATCTGCGAGAAAAAATATCCATTATTCAAAACATCTTGACAGTTAAAAGGCTGTTAATGGACTTTTAAATGCTAGCAGTGTTGCCAAGCTGGCGAGCAAGGCCATAATGCAGAGAGAGAAATGTCTCCTCGCAACCTTTAATCAGACGAATGCAGAGAAAACACACAATTCAACCACTACTGCTTATAGAGGGAAAAATAAAATACATTTTACAAGAAAAATGTTTCTCCAATTTTCCTTAATACATATTAGACAAGCTTGTGTTTTTCTTGGATATATGCACACAAAGGCCTTGTTTTCCAATATTTATAGTCTCATTTTTATTTATTTTAATGGTCAAATAGACCTGGGTATAACTTTCATAATCATGTTACAACCCAGCTGTCCTAGTTTTCATTATGACAAAGAGGGGTTCTATTACACTCCAATGGTCTTGGTCATGGAAATATAACTTCAGGAATGTCAACTCTATTGATTTAATTTCTATGGTCCTGGTATCCTTTAACAGAGAGAGTGAGCAACATCTACCACCCTTCGTTATGGCCACTTAAAGAACAAGTGATATTCAGTTCTCCTATCTGGATCTCAAGATTCATCTAATCTCTCATTGTGCTAAAGCTTTGACAAAGCGTTACGATGATCCATAAAATATTTAGTGCTGTCCATTTGCGATCGCCAACAATGTTTTCCTTTTTGTCCGACACAAGACCCTACAGACATTCACCATCCCGCCCTCTCAATGAGCTATGTTCACGAAACACTAAGCCACACATCCTGCACCATTTATTTAAATAATTCTGATATCAACATTCTATCATTTGCTATCTTCTGGCGTTGGCACCAACACAACATTCTTGCTTTAAGTCAAAAACACTGGGTTAGACTGTAGCAGCCAACAAGCAGCTGAACAAACTCAGGGTGCTGTTTAATTTCAAAATCTCTTACACGCGTTAAACAAAAACGATCTAGCCGTACAGGCAGAGGAAGACGTCTGAAGAGGTTGCATCCCTTCTGCATTAATGCCAAAGCTAAAGGTTTTTAGTCACATAATGCATCATGTGTTTCTGTTAAGCAGAGTTGGGTTGAAAAATTAATTCAAGCATGTAAATCCATTACCATGTTTCCTTCCTCCTAAAAAGAACTCCTATGAATGAACAAAAGAAGCAATATGTTACTTTAAAAATACAGTTTAAAATGTATAATTCCATCAATCATAGAATTACCTAAATCTACCTGCTCGTAGCTCTGGACACGAAGCAAAGGTGAGACATGTGTGATACCATCTGAACTAAAACACTGAATGTACCCCAGGAGGTTAAACAAGTGGGTTTCAGAATCAGGCTTTTTCAAAAAACTCACACAATATGAGGGAACTAAATGGTCAATATAAAAAACTAGAATTGTGAAGTCAGGAGCCTCTTCCCACAATGCAAGACTGAACACCAAAAGGCTGCTGGGCCTGTTGTGTTGGCGAGGTTGTAACTCTACCCGTTGTACAGTAGGTCTCATTAATCCTTCTGTGCAGAACAGGGCATTAACACAGTGAATGAGTCGACATTCTTCTTCTCTCACAAAGGAGAACAGGGGAGTAGTTTGGAATGAATCGTCATTATAAAAGCCATTATCTTCAGCCGCCAGTCTCATTGTGAATGAGAGCGAACAGGACAGAAGGGTTGTAATCCACACCTAATAGGCAAAGTAACGAGACAGTGAGTACGAAACTAGGGGACTGGGTCATATCACTTGTTTCTTATTATGTGTGCAGAAGTGTGTGTTTATATTTTATATAATTTCTGAATGAGATTTGCATCAGATGAGGACATTAGGGGGAAAAATGCAGACTGCATGTGACAATTACCCTAAATTAAATACGATATTCACAAGGTCTTAAAAAATATAGGACAAAAGGGATTCTTCTCCTCCGATCACACAATATTGGCATTTCCAGACTCATTGTTCTGGATGAAAGAACAGACCCTTCCATATAATTAAGTGGCCTGTCGGTTACAGCCTTTCTCAATCTTTAAACCAGGGAGCTAAACTCAACTGGCATCAGTCATGAAACTGCCTGATGAAAATAACCAGTTAGCCACACATCGGATCTGCAGTCGATCAATGGGAAGAAAATCCCTCAGATCCTCCACGATGGCGACGCTGCACAACACTCACCCACAACGTCCATCCATCAACACCAAGGTCTCCAGAAGGTCATGTATTCTCCATGGTTACAATACAAAAACCATTCATGGACTCTATCCGCTGAAACCATTATATACACGAAATGACCAAAACAGGTTGTGATCCGAGGGGATATCTGGACCTTGCATATGAGAGTTACGATACAATTAATCACTGTGTATTGAATGTTCTTTCTGAATCATGATTCATGTCCTCATGTACAGTCTAGTCATCAAAGTGGTTTTGAATGTTTGCAGCTTGAATTAACGCAATGTGGCATTTAATGAGATATTTCATTTTCCACTCCACAAGAAATCACACAATAACCTCTTTGTTGCCCGTCCTATCACCTTCCCTCATGAGAAATTTGGTCATCCAATCCCCTTCCTTGGCTTCTGGATATTCCTTTCAATCCTCAACACCTCGAGCATCCTCTGCTGGTTTTACAACTTCAAAAACACACCTCATGAAATAGTCAGGAGGTCTGTCTGACATGTGTCCCTTTGCCCTGATGGCATGCCAACACCAAAGGGCAGCATTGATTTTCTGTTGAGCCGGCTCGGATTAGCTCTCTTCAGGGATTAGCTGCCTGTGCACAGCCTCGGGGTTTGCTATAAAACTAATAATTAATTTAAACAGCCAGTCGGACCCTAGCGTCGGTGTGTGCGTGTGTGTGTAACATACTGGTACTCAGTGGAAACGAAGAAAGGGGTGTGATTTGCCTCTGTACCATGTCTGGTTATATCAACGATGACACTACCAAAATAATTCAAATAAATATGGTCAAAAGAACAGTTTGAGCATTGGATAAATGGGTCAGTCAACAAAATGGGATACTTAAGCTTTTTAATGGAAATATTTGCATGTGTCCCATATTAACAATACTCAAAATGTTCTATTAACACACTACTCCTAACTCCTCTACCCACAAATAGATAAAATTGCGGTAAATAACAGAACATTCAGAAGACCTGTACAGCAGCCTGACCTAGCTAAGTCTGTAGGCACTCATGATTGACAGACATGCCACAAGTCAGTTAGCATTGATTGGGTGTAGCATCATAAAAAGTAATTATGTGGTTTTGTTCAGCCTTCACACTGACACCGCCTTTGAACATAAACAAAAGTTTGTGACTGTGTACTGTGTCCGTAGAGATATATAGTGGTTAGATAGATGACCAACATTGTCTCTGAAAGACACCACCACAATGAATTTCAGAGAAAACAACCAATAAGTGCTTTAAATCTTTAAGTGTTTGGTCAAAATGAATGTATGAACCATGTAGGAGAGTTATGAACCATTTAGAAATCTTTTCTTACATTTGGCCCCCCACATTCAGGGGCTAAAATGTATTTGGACAAACAAACAATCATTAAATAAGTCATCTGAATTCATCCTGCCGATTCTGTCAGCAGTCACATCATCAAGAAATGAAAGGGAACAATTTACATAGCTATAACACTACCTCCACCCTGCTTCACAGATGTGGTATGCTTTATATCCTTTCGCCATACACTTCTCTTCCCATCATTCTAGTACAAGTGGATATTTGTCTCATCAGTCAATAGGAAGTTGTTCCAGAACTCTTTTTTGGCAAATTCTAATCTGGTCTTTCAGTTTTTTAGGCTTACAAATGGTTTACATCTTGCAGTAAACCCTCTGTATTTGCTCTGGTGAAGTCTTCTCTTGATTGTTGATTCTGAATACCTCATGTAAGGGCACATCTGGCAAAATGTTATGAAGTGTTTCTCTTTACCAGGAAAAAAATATATCCACCAAAGTTGCTTTTTGTGTTCCTTCTTTCTTTTAAGAATGTACTAAATAGTGGATTTGGCCACACCTAATGGTTTTTGACATCTCTGAGGGGAGTTTTTGTACCTAATTTCCTTGGGCAGAAGTTGTGAGGTGTATTCCATATTTGCTTTGAACAGCCAGGTCCATCTCATCACTTTGTGAGTGCCATGTAGGTCACAGGGTAAGAGCAGGCACTTGCAATGGCAAGGTTATTGGTTTGCTTCCCACAAACTAGCATAAGAAAAGATATTGACATGTATGCACTCAAATTGATATGTCATTCTGAATAAGAGGGTACAGTAAATGCCTTGAAATGCCTTGAAAAATCTAAAGTGAATTTGATCTCATGCTCCTGGGATAATTAAGGGAATATATGTGCTTTGTGACAAGGCAAAGTATTCTGCCGCTGGAACAAGGGTAAAATGTAGCCAAGAGTAATGTAGACAGTCAGCAAAAATGTTCAGGTAAGCTATGGCCTTCAAATGCGCATGGTGTACCTGCTGAACTGGCTACTAAGTAAACTGTATGTCCAAAAGCTGTCATGTTGAAACTGCGTGAAACTAAGCCAACAAACCACAAAAGCCTGAAGCATGGATATGACAAATGAATAGGGCTTATGTTCCCAGTCATATAATTATAGTGAAATTATAGGGCAAAGACTTAGCTCTGTCAATTATTGTTGAATGCCATTTGTTTAAATGTAATTTTGGTGGAAGGATCAGGTTTTGTAAACTAGAAGGACCTCAAAGTAACTATCTGCCATCTTAAAAATGTCCAGTCTTCTCTCAGACATACAGTATGTACGTATGGAACGGTCATGCCAAAATGTGCACCTGGATCCATGTGAAACCAAACAATGGGACTAAACAAGAGCGTCAGGCCTACTATATGCTCCAGTCCTCAGTCCTGTCAAATCTCTACCTCTCTGCCAAACATAATAATAATACATTCTACTTATATAGCGCTATTCTTCCAAGGAACCCAAAGCGCTTTACACAGTGAGGGGGAAAGCCCACCTCATCCACCACCAATGTGTAGCACCCACTTGGGTGATGCACGGCAGCCATTTCGCCCCACAACGCTCACCACACATCAGCTATCAGGTGGAGAGGTGAGTAGTCATATATGCCAATTAGGAATGAGGGGGATTATTAGGTGGCCATGATTGAAGTGAGAGGCCTGGTTGGGAATTCGGCCATGACACCGGGGTTAACACCCCTTCTCTTACGATGTGTGCCATGGGATTTTTAATGACCACAGAGAGTCAGGACACCCGTTTATCATCCCATCCGAAAGACTGCACCCTATGCAGGGCAGATGTCCCCATCACTGCCCTGGGGCATTGGAAAAGATCTTTAGACCAGAGGGAAGATTGCCCCCTACTGGCCTTCCAACACCACTTCCGACAGCACTGGTCTCCCATCCAGGGAATAACCAGGCCCAACCCTGCTTAGCTTTAGAAGCAAACCAGCAGGGCAATACAGGGCTCTATGCTGCTGGCTCAAGTAGAGAGGGAACAGAGTTGGAGAGGGAACATCCTGTCAGCTGTTTCAGAAACACCTTCTCCTATTCTATTCCGTCTCTCCTATTCCCTCTCTCCTACCCCCTTCCCTCTCTCCTACCCCCTTCCCTCTCTCCTACTCCGCTCCCTCTCTCCTACTCCGCTCCCTCTCTCCAACTCCGCTCCCTCTCTCCAACTCCG
>JACXGM010014782.1:0-21816 GCA_016801145.1 Umbra pygmaea | reverse complement strand
ATGAAGTAACATAAAACTGTAACAGGGTTAAATGAAGTAACATAAAACTGTCCAAAATGTACTTGTGTTTATTTCAATGGTCTTACTAATCAGGTCTGTATTTGTCTGTGATGCCTCAGCATCATATTGCTAGTTCTTTAAACGTGGTACTTTAAAAATAAATTTCTTTGGCATGCCTGAATTTCAGGACACCATCTCCCACTACTTTTTCTTTCAACTTGATTAAATCTGGACGCACATGTCCATTGACAAACATTTTGGAAGCACAACTCATTACTTCCTCATTGCAATTCTTGTTCAAAACGCAAAATATGTACTTCATAGTGTAGGAAATCATTGTTCCATCTAAACAGCGTTTAACCTTTTTTTCTCTAAATATTATAAATCGTCTACAGCTTTTGGAAAATCGTCTACAGCTCTGTTTTCGTTGTGCAAAGTTCTACACAAATTCAAAAAATAGCTATTTTAAAGGAACATTTTACCCAAACAAAATGTTCATATGCATTCCTAGTTAATTCACCATGCGTGTAGAAATATTAAAATTTGGCATATGATTACATCCTAGATACTGAAATTTTTTGTCTGTTAAAATGCTGTTTTGTTTTGAATTTTCACCCCATTCATTTATGCCAGGATTTATTCCAGTATTTTGGATAATGCGAGACGTGCTGTCAAGCTAAATGTGGGTGTATAATTCAAACTACAGAGGTAAATTATATAAATAATATTACATTAATATAAATATATATTAATAAATAAAATTAATCAAAATTAATAGATTAATTTTATTTTATTATAATAATACAGAGCTAAAAATATCAAGTTTGTTTTCCAAGTTACTTTAGCTACAGTGTTAGCAATATAAAATAAATGACAATGGGACTGATACATGAAATTAGGCAGATTCTGACTGATCAGGACATTAAAAGCAAGATATCTGGACTCAGAAATTGTTTTGAAATGCAACTTATTTTTAAAAGTTTTACTATGTAGTACTAAACACTCCAAAACCACGATTGCATTTGGTAAAATATTCCTCTAATCCAAGGTTAGCATTTGATCATCTTGTATGAAGATATTTGCTCTTTACACAGTATGCCTGCAAGTGTTCTCTGATCCACTAGATGGCGATCTGATATTACAATTCTTACGATAGCTACTTCAAGATCATAGTATGAATTAATATTAGAATTAGAATTAATATTAGAGACACGGATTTGTGGTTACTGTGTCAGCACAGCATTACATTCCTACAGATGCAACTGTATGTTTGTATACATTGCAACATTTTGTTAATCCGATCAGACCTGAGAGAATATTGTGTGGCTGTTCTGACAGAGGTCCTCTCAAAAGGAACAGGGCTGACCTGGGATCAGGTACCCCTGTTTATGCAACCAATTTGATAATAAAATGTAAAGGGTAGAATGAATGGTAAATCATCAGTGTTGCTCTGAGCTGCGTCGTGACTACAAACCTAGAATACTACTCCAGACTGAGACTTTCTTACACAAGGTCAGGGTTATGATCACACTCAGGACCCTGGAGTGCCCGTTAAACTGCACACTATTCCCTACATAGGCAACTAAAATTGACATGACGCTGGTTAAAGGTTGTGCATATTAAGGGGACTAGGAGGCAGCTTGTTATGCTAGCAAAGTGTTTCATCAGTAGTATTTCACTAAGGGGTATCTGGCCTGGTCGGACATACCACAGGAAACTAATCTTGGTGTAAAACTGAGACAGTTAGGAGGAAATGTCAGGAGGCCAATGGTTGGTTCTAATGTTGTTGTATTATTGCACACACACATCCGTCAACCTGAACAAATCCTCCCACACACACACACCGCACGTCTGCTGATTGGAACTGTCTCCGAGCTCTCTGATTAAAAACGAATTCACCAGCCAGCCCCTGAGAACCAACGTCCCTGCGCGCTCACTGCCAGGCACAATTTACCGCAAAGTGTCAGAAAGACAAACTGACTGCAGAGAGACAAATTGACTCTCTCCGGAAAGAGACAGACAGCCAGCCAGAGAGACAGACAGCCAGCCAGAGAGACACGGATAGGCAGAAATACCACCAGAAAGACAGACACCATCTGCAGGCACTCAGCTGCACGCCCTGACGCAGGCAGACGTATAAAACAATCCCACATGAAGGCAACTCTGGAGTGAGAGAAAAGAGAGAAATTGGCCATGAAGTTCAAGGAGGATGGAGCCATTAATGTTATGGAAACAGACCTGATAAGTGCCAGAGTTTGGTGTAGCGGTCAGCTCCCTGTTTCGAACGACAAACGACCCTTGACAACATGGGTTTGAGCACTTCCTCTCCGTCTCCCATTAATACCTGTCTCTCTAGCGTCTGTTTCCTAATGTCCTGTCAATACAGATTATTATTTTTTTATTCAGTTGGTAAAACACACTTCAACCACATCTGAAATAGTAGTGTCCCTATTACTTTTCTGGGGCGGTATTTTGTAGTTATTTTTATTGACCGAACAGTAGACCATATAGGCCTAGGGCACAGACAGCCGCTGAGCCAGGACTTGAATCTCCGTTGCCGCTGGAAACGTGTGGTCGAGAGCTTGGACCGCTACACCAAACCCTGTTACTTAGTAGTGTCCATTAGATTTTTTTTCTATTCCTGTGGATTAGATCGGTCAGAACATCTGGAGCGCTGGTTAGAGCAGGGCCTCATCGTTCATTAGCAGCATGGGGACTGCATTCCTTTTCTCCCTCAGCTGAAATGTGGCTTCTTGAGAAGCACCTATCTTTACCTAACAAATGTAATTGTGAGGTGGATGTAGCGTGCATGTCATAGACAAACAAATACGAACAAACAACGCTCTCTCTCCTCCACTACGCTAACAGATGCTAGCAGGAAGGTGCGTTTGAGACTGTTAGAGGACAGCATTTGTCCATGGGCCTCTCAGATGTCCTGTAATGTTTCTAGGGCATTGCTAGACAAACACATCCCTGTCACGTCTACAAGTGATCAGATGACCAATGAGCCATATATGGACACAGTTGCAAATCGACACTCACAGACGCAAACAACACACGCAGACTGACACGCAGACTGACACGCAGACTGACAACCGACACACACGCAGAGCAACCCAAACACCCCAGTAATCATGGAGACCTTTGACGCCCCTGAGAGAACAGGTCTTCCTACATCAAGGACACCCTCCAGCCAGGCACAGCTTCAGCAGCATCATAGCTGACAGTGAACAGGTGTGGCGCTGGACGCTGTAAATGTATTGTGGGCGTGTGCGTAAGATGGGGAATCTCACGACCCTGGACTGTGATGGAAACCATCTCCCAAAACCATCTCCCATTCCATGTTTTAGAACACTTATTGTCTAGGAACACTGGAGGCTGTTGAACATTAATTGAAGAGGATGGACTTAAATGAATGTCTACTAGAGTGGAGTAAATGAAATGGAGTTATTGTAAACACATGAAACCCATTGTGAGATTCCATTCCATGAACTCGAATGTAATACTATCAGCCCTTTCTCCTCAACTAAGGTTCACCAGACTCCACAACCTCACCTTCATTCTTAAGGCGAGGTTACTTGTTTTTCTACTTAAAGAGTATGCAGATTTAAACAATATGCTACGCATCCAGTCCAAAATGTGAGTTTTAAAACATTTGTTAAAGAAATAATTGCCTGCCTCTTTAGGTCATTTACAGTGCACCGGAAAGTTTTCACAGGGCTTCACTTTTTCCACGTTTTGTTATGCTACACCCTTATTCAGAAATTGATTCAATTAAATAATTCCCTCAAAATTCTACAAACAATAGCCCATAATGACAATGTCCTACCAAATTTATATTTAAAAAAATCCCTGAAGCAGGTGCTCAAAGTAGCACAACGCATCAGGCATGCAGAGCTCTCTATAGGCCAGGCTAAGTAAGTCATGTGTCCCTGTTCTGGGTCAGAGGTCATGGGCAGCCTAGACGAATAGAGGAAGAGCTGCTTTCTGTGACCAGAATTGTGAAGAAACTGTGTGTGTGTGGTTGGGGCACAGATGGCTCAGTGATTAGGGAGTCAGACCTGCAGTCAGAAGGTTGCCGGTTCAATTCCCGACTGTGCCAAATGTTGTTGGGCAAGAACCCTAAGCTGCTGGGGGAATGTACCTGTATTTATTGTAAGTCACTCTGGATAAGAGCATCAGCTAAATGTGTAAATGTATGTGCATTCATTTACTGTAAAGTATATGTAGGTGATTAGGGACAAAACGTCTGGGCCCTGAAACTTCCATTATCTATACTCTATATTGCTCCTCATTGGTTTGCTGCAAAGGTGGCACTTTCACCTCATAACCAGAATGGCTATATGAATGTTGGCTGAGTGAGAATACATCAGCAGTCTATCACTAACTAGCTTTCGAGGTGTGTGCGTGTTTGTGTGTGTGTGTGCGTGTGTGTGTATCCAGTGCTCCAATTGCTATCAAGACTGGCTCACTGAATAGGGAGTCAGACTTGTAGTTTGCCGGTTCAATTCCTGAATGTGCCAAGAAACTTAACCCATAGTTACTCCAGGGGAAATGTCCCTGTACTTACTGTAAGTTTCTCTGGATAAGAGTGTCTGCTAAATGACTAAAATGTTAAATGTGTTTTAAGACATTTTAGTTTTATGTCAGTCCTCACCGACAAAACACATTTGGCCTGGGGATGAGTTTAGTGTTAAAAATAGGTTTATAATTCATTTTAGAATTGGCATTAGTGTTATGTTTAGCCATGAAAGGGCAGAAGTATCGATAAAAGTATTGTATTTTACTAGGGCAGAAGTATCGATAAAAGTATCGTATTTTACTTACAGGGTTAGGAACTTAGGGAAAATCAAACTTGCTCTTTTAATGGTACAATATTTCCAGTCCACAAATTGATGACAATTAAAGCATGTGTGTGTGAGTGTGTGTGTATAAGTGTGTGTGTGTGCGTGCGTGTGTGTGTGTGCATTCATGTGCATTTGTGTATGTGTGTTTGGGTGCGTTTTCTAAATGTGGCCATTTGCATATTTGTGCATTTACATATGTTTCTTTGAGACTGCATGTGTGTCTGCAGGTGTGTTCTTGTCAAGGCAGGGTTCATGTGCCATCCCGGACTGTGTAGCATTGGGCCCAGGAAAGCCTTTGCCCCGAAACGCATTCCACTCTCACTCAGCTACCTCGCCCACGCACTCAACATGTGACCCCCGACTGGGCCAGAGACAGGAAGTAGAGGATGTCACATCCTGTTCCCAACACACTCAGATCCTCTTCTGTTCTGAACCACAGTATTCAGGCTCACCCGTTACTCTACATTGCCTGTCAGGAAAACACTACTGCACGCTGTCTGGTTTCATAGCCTTTTACGTGTCCAACAAACCACTTATCTTAACATCAGAGCTGTCTTCCCGCACATTGACAAATAAGAAGGTTTCCTGTGCTATCACATAGATATCGCCCTACATGTTCATCGTCCACTCTCCTTAACTCACAAGTCTGTGCTTTTTCTTGTGACTTAAAAGGGCTAAACACTGCGAAATGTGTTCGATCTACACATAGGCTTTAAGACAAGTGGTACGGTGAAGGTGTGAAAACCAGCTCAATGTGTTCCTTCTACATGAAACACCAATGCTGTTTGTCTGGTTTGGTCGATAGAGTGTACACTTCTATGAGTGTGGGCAATGTCACGGTCAGCTCTGGACGGAGTGGAGCTACACCTACTGTAGGACAAGGCTTTTGCTCACCTGAAAACCAGGCAATGACTCAGTAACTCTGCAGTAGCTCACTCTTTCTGGTCATATTATATGCTATTTCTGAAGCCATGTTCCTTTGAAATCCATTTGATGTTGATTCACTTCCTGCAACTGTAATACAGATATCAATTTCATCAATCAATCAATCAAATGCCCTTTTTACAACGGCAGTTTTCACAAACTGCTTTGACAGACACCAGGCCCGAGACCCCCAAGATCAAGCAACACAAGTGATGCACAGTGACTAGGAAAACCGCCCTAGTATGTGGGACCTAGGAAGAAACCTAGAGAGAGGCCAGACTCAAGGGGGTGGCCAGTCCTCTTCTGGCTGTACCGGGTGGGGGATCTGAAGTTACACAGCCCATTGTATTAAGGTCACATTGTTTATCAGTGTTCAATAATTGTCCAAAGATGAAGATAGGAATGGGTGGGCTGTGACCACCCCATAGTCATCCTCCGCATGTCATCAATTCTCACCTTTCCAACAAAAAGGTTTCCCCGTCCCGAAAGTGTCCTGGGATTTTGAAAACCACCTGCCTGTCCTGTACACCATGGCAGTCACCATCCGAGTGTTTACTGTCACTGTACACCATTCTACACTCTGGTAACACAACCCAACTTAGTACAATAACGATCAATGTACCGGTAATGATCCACAACAGTGACTGATTTGGTGAACATCTGGCATTGCTCCCTGCTGGAAATAGGCACTCACTGCCAGAATGGCTGGGAATGAGATGGCTTCTTGTTCGAAGATGTAGATAAACAAAAACGACACATAATCCTGTTGAACAGGTGGCCGGCGTCAGTCACCTGCCTCTATTTACTGGTACTCTATCGGACGGCTGCTGCCACAGAGATTTCGGAACACGCACACATGAGCTTGGGCGTATGCGAACACGCACACTGAACACTGTCATGATGTCATCAACACCAAAGGGAAAACAGGACAGTGGGTCAGTTAATTATTGGCTTTTACATGTGGAGTTACAAGCGAGTTATTAGTGCAGCCAAATTATTAGTGCAGCCAAATGGACTGTTTTCACTCCCACCGTTTGCACACACCCGTCCACGCACATATAAAGTTCAGGTGTTTCTCACGTGCTGTAGCCCAGTCAAAGCACTGTGTTGTTGGGAAACACACAGAGGGTCCGAACGCTTCTCACTGGGATGACGTAACGAATGAACCAGCTCTGCTGTGACCCGACAGACTAGGGCAGTAGAGCTTGGCAGACTGAGCAACGCTTCCCAAATGAAACCCTCCACGCTACACTGCTGGCACTCAAAAAGTGGTGCACTTTGTAACGTGCAATTTGGGATGCACGCCATGACCGCCATAGTTCATTTGGCTCACGGCTAAGTGCTCTGTCACCAAACTATTCTGCAAGACAAGCCAGATGGGATTGGTTTTGTGTCTACACCCACACAGACATACTGTAGACAGGCAGATTGACAGAACCCTCTGTCCATGCAAATACACACACACATGAACACATTCAGACACTAACAAATGTAACACACGTGCAGACACACATTCACATACATTTCAAACCTCACAGTCACCGTGCAAAGAAACAAATCCATCCTTTACAAAGACGCCTTTAACAGCTTGTGTACAGAATGTGTATGACTGATCTGTCAAAACTCTTGTCACCAGTTCCCACTGGTGTGTACTTCTTGTGTATTTAAAAAATAACTTACTAAGTTTCATTGTACATTTGCACATGATAACGTCAGGATTATTAAGATCTTCATAGCACACCAATCGAATACATAAAAACGACAATAAACTATATTAAACATAGATTATTTTTCCTGATGTGGTTGGATATCAAATGTCTAAAAGGTCTTATGGCAGTGTGCTTTTAACCAACCCCTCAACTATTGTTTTCATGCCCCAACAGTGTTCTGGTACACAGTGCATGCACACATAGCATTACTGATGTCAGGTGTTGGCTAAAGCATATAGAGTTCCAGGACCAAGCTAGCAAAACAAGACCAGTCCAAGACTGATTACAGGTGCAGTATAATCACTGCCAGGTGAGACAATATTCCAGCTCCTCAATGAAGGTTGGCGGTGCCTTTCAAGATCCAATAAATAGTCTTTAACCCTGGAAAGATAATATGGCCTCTTGCTGCTTTGCCGTTAATATGAAGTAACATGCCAGCATTCAGTGATCACTTTTAAAATTACACAACGCTTGTTGATATGAAACAGCGACATAAAAACTTTTTTAAAGGCCAACCGACAATGACAAGTCCTTTTTCTCCTCTGTTCCAGTATTCACAATAAGTCATAACAAAAGGGTTGCCATGCAACCAATTTTGCATGTGTTGGGTTGGCTTTCAGGAAAAGACACCACTGGCTTTTCTTGTAATATTTTAGACAAGTCCCTCTTTTGTTTACCCTGGAAATCCAGAGTTCTCAATTAGAATTTGCTCAGCAAGTTACTCTGGCACCGAGTAATTCTGCTCATTAACTATGCCCTTGTATCCGAGCTGCACCAATCACATCGGTGTATCTGATATAGGCGTGCCAGAGGCTTGTTAAACAGATGACGACACGACAGCTCTGCGACCTCGAAGTTAACACCAGTTGTTTAAAACGACTTGGGCCACTACAATGAACAAGTTAGACTTGGCTTTTTGTCTAAAAGAGGAACAAAAGACGGGGCTCGAATCGTTCCTTTTTTATAAAAGGACGTTTTTGCTGTTTTGCGACCTGATAAGGCAATAGTTTAATCTACCAGTTAGCTCCGCCATAGGGTTAGTGAAAACCCACTGGTGATTGGTCGTAGTGTTATCCAATTGCGTACAGTGAGATTTTCAAATGCACGCTTGGTGCCGCCCCTCGAGTTGAGTCATTTACATTACTCGAACCCAGACCCTTAATCGTTCAGGATTTGGGTCTGGATTTTTCCAGGCTATCTTTTGTTACCATCAGGGGTCGGCAACATAAAACACGCAGGCCAGAACCAGCCCGCATGTAATTGTTTTTGGCCTCCAACCTTAAGCTTGAAGAATTCATGTAGTTATACAGCAAAATCACCAGTGTTAAATCAACTCTGAGAGTGTTAACACTCTCAGTGTTGATTTAACACTGGTGTAACACTGGTGATTTTGCTGTGTAGTTATTGAATGCATGAACACTAAACATAATTGCAAACTTTGGACACTATATGAATCTTACCAAAAACATGCTCATGTGCCATGAAATAGTATAATATTTATTGTAATTTGTAAATATACACAACTTTTAATAAAATCTTAAAATCTATGTAGCAATAGTTTGATTTAAATTCTAAAGTTTTGGAGTATAGAGACAAAATCTAAAAGGCATTTTGGCACTGTGTACAAACTATAATAATGTACATTCATTGTAAAATCACCAGAAATTCAGCAAAAGAATAACTCCACCAAAAAGATTAGACATATGTTATCACATCTCAATGTAATTAGGCTACTTTATGTTATTACTGCTATTTTCAATAAGGTGATTTTAACTATTATTTTCTGGACTCAGTTTTGCACTGTAGACCTGTTTTTTAAGGTTTTTCGGGGGGATATTTATATTATGTTTATTGGCAGTACAGTAGTAGGCCAGAGTGACAGGTATGTAGAGAGAGATAGAGAGGAAGGGTACGGTTGGCGAGCCATGGTTCGCACCCCCGTCGCCAGGGGGGATGATTAGACCGGAGTAGACCGGTGTAGACCGGAGTAGACCGGTGTAGACCGGAGTAGACCGGTGTAGACCGGAGTAGACCGGTGTAGACCGGAGTAGACCGGTGTAGACCGGAGTAGACCGGAGTAGACCGGTGTAGACCGGAGTAGACCGGTGTAGACCGGAGTAGACCGGTGTAGACCGGAGTAGACCGGAGTCAGGTGCTTAGACTACTAACTTTAGCACCTGTATTGTTTCAAAAAAATAAATCATTACTATTATCTTTTAAGCCTCCCAATTATGCACTTTGGGGAAAAAAACAGACCATTCCTCCTTGCAAAACATCTCCAGTTCAGTTAGGTTTGATGGTTGCTGAGCATGGACAGCACGCTTCAAATCACCCCTAAAATTTTCAATGATATTCAGTTCTGGGGACTGGGATGGCCATTCCAGAACATTGTACTTGTTCCTCTGCGTAAATGCCAGAGTAGATTTTGAGCAGTGTTTTGGGTCTTTGTCTTGTTGAAATATCCAGCCCCGGTGTAACTTTTTGACTGATTCCTCTACATTATTCTGAAGTAACTGCTGATATTGAGTCGAATCCATGCGATGCTCAACTTTAACAAGATTCCCAGTAGCCCCACAGCATGATGGAACCTCCACTAAATTTTACTGTGGGTAGCAAGTGTTTGTCTTGGAACGCTGTGTTCTTTTGCCACCATGCATAATGCCCCTTGTTATAACCAAATATCTCCATCTTTGTTTCATCAGTCCACAGCACCTTCTTCCAAAATGAAGCTGGCTTGTCCAAATGTGTTTTTGCATACCTCTAACGACTCCATTTGTGGCATGTGTGCAGAAAAGGCTTCTTACGCCTCACTCTCATTACAGCTTCTCCTTGTGCAAAGTGCGCTGAATTGTTAAACAATGCATAGTAACACCATCTGCAGCAAGATGATGTTGTAGGTCTTTGGAGGTGATCTGTGGGCTGTTTTTGACTGGTCTCACCATCCTTCTCCTTTGCCTTTCCGATATTTTACTTGCCCTGCCACTTCTGGCCTTCACAACAACTGTGCCAGTGGTCTTCCATTTCCTCACTATGTTCTTCACAGTGGACACTGACAGCTTATATCTCTGCGATAGCTTTCTGTAGCCTTCCCCTAAACCATAATGTTGAACAATCGTTGTTTTCAGGTAATTTAAGAGTTGTTTTAAGGCCCCCATGTTGCTATTCTTCAGAGGAGAGTCATAGAGAACAACAACTTGCAATTGGCCACCTTTAAAAACTTTTCTCATGATTGGATGCACCTATCTATGAAGTTCAAGGCTTAATTAGCTCACCAAACCAATTGTGTGTTCCAATTAATCGGTGCTAGGTAGTTACAGGTATTCAAATCAACAAAATGACAAGGGTGCCTAAATTTATGCACTAATTTCATTTTGATGCATATTGCACATTTTCTGTTCATCCAATAAACCTCATTTCACTACATAAATATTACTGTGTCCTTCAGTTATTTGAAAGATCAAAATTAAATTGCTGATCCAAACACCCAATTATTTATGAATGAAAATAAATGAAAATCATGGAAATTGTCAGGGTTGCCTAAACTTTTGTATACAACTGTAAGTAGCAGAGTGGCGTAAGTCACTGTGTGCAGTACAGCTGCGTCATTGGTATCAGGAGTTAAAATACTGGACACGGCATAAAGACAGTGTCCGGGAAGCTCACATAGGCGTAGTAAATTGGCTCAGCACCGTCCAGTGTGAATTTAGTGGATGTCAGCCAGGGCTGCCTTGTCACATTGCATTCTGGTAACTAGATAAACATCTACTGGCAACTAGACGTACTGTACGTACAACTACATACATTCTAAATGTTTTTTTACACAGGTCATAAATTGTTATTTTTTGTCTCTGCATTAGTGTGTCAGTAAAGAACAGCCGTTTTTAGATTTTCAAACATAAATTTCCCAAAAAATAGAATGATAACAAGAACTTTTTGTACTTTATTTAAAAGAATATCCTATAAAACTGATAAAAAGTCAGACATTTACATACACCTTAGCCAAAGACTTTGAAACTGAGTTGTTCACAATTCCTGACATTCAATCCTAGTAGATAGTCCCGGACCTGGTTGTAGGTCAGTGAGGATCTCCGCTTTATTTTAAGAATGTGAAATGGCAGAATAATAGCAAAGTGAATGTTTTATGTTAGATTTAATTTCTTGCATTACATTCCCAGTGGGTCAGAAGTACATTCAATTAGTATTTGGTAGCATTGCCTTTCAATTGTTTAACTTCTGACCCAGTTAGTCAATGTCTGTTATGCATCTGTGGTGCTTCCCAGAGTTATGAAACGGGAATGCAGATGCAGGCGAATAATGTAGCTTTACTGATCACGTTAGTAGTTTTTGTAACACTATAAAACACATGATCACTAAGCACAACTAATAATAGGGAGCACAAAGACAATCACTCACACCAAACATCAGAACAACAGTGTGTTCCTCCGCTGCTGGGGTTAGTTCCTCAAACCAGTGACGACGATTGCCGGATGGGTGGAGCAGGTGGAATCATTACATGGTTAACCATATTGGATAGCCTTCTACAAGCTTCCCACAATAGATTGGATGCATTTTGGCCCATTTCTCCTGACAGAACTGGTGGACTCCTTGCTTGCACACGCTTTTTCAGTTCTGCCCACAGATCTTTTAGAGGATTCAGGTCAGGGCTTTGTGATGGCAACTCCAATACTTTGACTTTGTTGTCCTTAAGCCATTTTGCTACAACCTTTGAAGTTTATTTGAGGTCATTGTCCATTTGGAAGACCCATTTGCTTTAACTTCCTGACTGATGACTTGAGATGTTGCTTCAATATATTGACATAATTGTCCATCCTCGTGCTGTCATCTATTTTGTCACGTGCACCCATCTCTCCTGCAGTAAAGCACCCCCACAACATGATGATGCCACCCCATGGTTGGGATGGTGTTCATCGGCTGGTCATTGTGGCCAAACGGTTACATTTTTGTTTTGTCAGACCAGAGGACCTTTCTGCAAAAAGTGTCAGTTGTAAACTGTAGTCTGGCTTTTATATGGCGGTTTTGGAACAGTGGCTTCTCCCTTGCTGAGCATGTCGATATAGGACTTGCTTTACTCTGGATATAAATAACTTTGTACCTGTTTCCTACAACATCTTCAGAAGGTACTTTGCTTTTGTTCTGGGATTGATTTGCACTTTTCGCACCAAAGTACATTAATCTCTAGGAGACAGAACGTGTCTCTTTTCTGATTAATATGACGGCTGCGTGGTCTGTTCATACATGTGTACTATTATTTGTAAAGATGAATGTAGCACCTTTAGGTGTTTGGAAATTGTGGAAGTCTACAATTGTTTTTCTGAGGTTTTGGCTGATTTCTTTAGATTTTCAAGCAAAGAGGTGTTGTGTTTAAAAGTAGGGATTGAAATACATCCACAGGTACCCCTTTAACTGTCTGAAATGATGTCGCTTAGCCTATCAGAATCCTTTTCTGGAATTGTCCAAGCTGTTTAATTGCAAAATAAACATTTGCATGTACTTTTGTATGTACACTTCTGACCCACTAGATGTCCTAAACGATATTCCAAAACTATAGTTTGTTAACATGACATCTGCGGAGTGGCTGACAAACTTTTAATGACTTCAAAGTGTACGTAAACCTCCAAACTAAAAGATAAGGGTGTGGCAAATGTGACATGTTTTGTGTTTACATTTTTATTTATTTTCACTGTTCACTTTTATTTATAGTATTAGATTGGAAGTGTGCACATTTAAAGTTGGAAAGATATAAGAATACAAAGATATAAGAAAAACATTTTTTTTCCAAACTTGTCATTTACCTTCACACTTGCCTCATACCCACTCGTTCCGAACAATGTTACACATGAGAAATGTAAATGTAGTGAGCTAGGTCTACTGGCTGCCCTAAAATCCTCCTGTTTACTAAATGTAATATATAGTGTCTACTATCATGTCTCCCCCAAAACACAAACAACTTTAATCAACACAAGGTATTTTTTCAACCGTTAATCCAGTCTATTTTAACAATACACATTTAATAAAGCTCTTACCAGCTGATTTTGTTCAGGTTGTGTATTGATTATACTCTGCAGGCCTAATATTATCAATTATTATCTCTGTTTTGTTCAAGGTGGCTGGTTAATTGTGAGTGGAATGTGAAACACAGATGAACAGAGCTTAGTGTCATGTAGAGAGACATCAGACTGGACCAGACAGCTGGGATGAGAAGAGACAATGGCAGCCCAGTTAATCATTAATGAATGGGGGTTTTATGGACAGAGAACACAGGGTCAGGACTCTAGAGCTTGAGCTACGGTGCTTCCAAACAGCCCAGTGCATCTTGGTTCCAGTAGGCCAGTGGTCCTCAAACCCTTCCATGGAGGGCCTAGTGTATGCTGTTTTTTGGTCTTTCCCTTCAATTAGAGCATAATTAGGACCTAGACTGCCAGGTGAGGGGAGATACTAACCAATTAGTGAGCTACTCTATCAGGCTTGTACACGGTAAAAGCGAAAACCTGCATACACTAGGCCCTCCATGGAAGGGTTTGAGGACCACTGCAGTAGGCTATTGGTTCCCAGCCCAATGATCAAATGTAGCAATGCCATAGACCCTTTGGGCCATGAGGAAAAATGTAGTGCACTCTGTAGGGAATATGGTCCCATTTGGGATGCTACTAGGATGGGGCACTGTGGCTAAGCGGATGTGCTGGAGAGATGACCCCTGCTGTCATGATTCAGGGATGAGGAACTGAGCCATAAGGTGGGTTTACTCCACCCGGTTGTTACATTGGACAATAACCTTCTAATCATTGCACTAGTGTGTCTGTAATTGTCCATGTGTGCACCTCATTATCACCAGCTGATCCCTGTCTCCAATTAAGTGTCTGTGTATTTATGTTTCCCTCTGACTGTTAGTCTTCGTGTATGATTGTGGAGAAATCCCTGTAGCGTGTTAGAAGTAGGGCTGACTACTAGAGATATATATATATATATGTGTGTTACCAAGTGTGCCTTCACCACATTATTGTGTCGTAGGTAATATATGTGAGGGAGATTAGATCCTAGGCATACGCAGAGTTATAGCAACCGCGTCTATACCGCGTTCTAAGTATAGTATGCTACTACGGTCGTTGTGCAGATCTCTCCCATCTGGTATGTCTGTTCCTCATGCTACAAGGTCTGTGTGTCCTAACAAACATCACGACAGAAGACTCCTGCATTGTGCCTTCATTCTTACATCAACACTGTTACACCTGCATGCCATTTGTTTTTTAGGCCTTTGATCTTTGAGGCGTGGTTTTAAATGACTGGTTTTATTTACATGCCAAACACCAGTTGTACATGTTAAGACAGGTTATAAAGTATGTGCAAAAAACATCAACTAGACATTTTGCAATTTACCAATTAAGCATGTAATTAGTAATCACACAAAAGTTGAATTTTTAACTGGTCAAACTACACAAACAAACTACCGGAACACTTCCAAGAATCGACCAATCATTTACAATTTAAAGTACTTGGGGAACATTTTGTTCAGGGATAGCATGCTAGGTTAGTGAGGTTAAGGTTAAGGTAAGGTTAGGGTAAGGTTAAACGTACAATATGTAGTTTTTGGCCGCCAGGCGTCTCTCAATCAAAACAATAGCAAAAGATGTACTTGGATGACGTCGGGAAGTAGCGTAGGATCATGAGTTTTGTTATCGTCATCAATGACAACCTTCCAATCTAGCGTCTCCGGCAGAGAAATGTTCACAGACTAAGTAATATATTGTTAAAAATATTATAACTTTATTCACGTTATGTTTTGTGGTTCCCTGGAACTTAGAGCAACTAGCGCAGTCAAAGGTTATATGACGCCATTGACGGAAGACAAAATGAAACGTCCTGTGTCTTAGAATTATATTACAAATTTCTCTGGATTTGAAAGTTGGTGGAAACATTTAGGATAATAGGGATGTCAAACCGGTTCCACGGAGGGCCGAGTGTATGCTGGTTTTTGATCTTTCCTTTCAATTAGAGCCCAATTAAGAACTAGACTGCCAGGTGAGGGGAGATCTTAACCAATTAGTAACCTATTCAATCAGTCAGGTACAAAGTAAGAGCGAAAACCTGCATACACTCGGCCCTCCGTGGAACCGGTTTGACACCTGTGATTTAAGTACACAACTAAGAAATATATATAATATAGGTATAGTGATGTTTGCTTTTTTAATGCAAAGTATGTCTTTTGTTATTGTTTTGGAAAACTACATATTGTACCTTTAAGGTAAACTGACTTTTTTTACATTTTGTTAACATACAAGGCATACATTTTCCTGCCTTCAGAACATATGTGGACGTATGGTTTTTTATATGATTTTGTATGATTTTGTACATATCACCATGACAACAGCCTGGTTTTTCACGTGCACAGAAACTGAGATGTCATTGCAACATAAAGAAACAATATAATGTATATCAGTAAAAAATAAGATATGAATAGAAGGAGGTAACAGGTGAAGCATATAGTGTGTACAGGTCTGTTCAGGTAAACGGTTCACCACACACAGTGGGAGGCTGTCAACGCTAAGTTGTAGGGTAGTATTGAAGGAAATAGTCTGAAAAACCTAAATTTTTTTGTGATTTTGTGAGATAAGCGATCATTCTGGAATGCCTGTGACTTTCCACACAAATTTGTCTCCTTACTAAACCCATTTCCATGACCAGACCTTTTGTCCTACAAAGTATTCCAAATGCAGAGGCGCCAATAAAACACAAAAATAATACATATCTAGTGTCTAGCGTCATTTTGTATTACAATTATTATTATTGAACTGCATTTGTACAGGGCATAACCTTAAAGGTATTTTCGTTTATTTTATTCAAAATAAACCTTCGAAGGATTAATTTGTGTGACTGTGTGTGTTTTTCTAAGCGGAAATAGAATGCCTGAATTTTGAGGTACCCAATGCAGTCCCTAGTGATTCTCTGTAGTAATAATTCCTGCATGACTTCACGCTAACTATATGTGTTAGTTGTTATACACTATGTTTGCTGTTACCCAGGGGATGTGGCAAACAATGCCCTAACAGTCATGTAGTGATGTACAGTAGATGTGGTTATCAATCGGCTTCTAGAGGGACCATCTTAAGTTTTATTTATGAGTTGGTTCAGCCAATGTTAATGAAGGTTTAGGATTACGCTTCAGCATGTGCTTTCACTTGTAGTGTCCACCCAGAGTTGCTACAAACATTTAAATATAACGTTTGTTTACAAAATACGGGTATTCCTCACACCCAAATATTTTATTCTCAAAACATTCAGGATTTCATAAAAGAGTACTCTGAACTCAAAATGCAAATTCCCTTATCAATTAAACCTCATGGATAAATTCTGTAGAAAGTGGCAAATTCTGGACAGAATGTCACTGACGCTTTACACACCTAACATTAGAAGTAAAAAAATGATGGCCCAGCTATTCCAGTCATTACTGTAATACCGACCAACTTTTCTTTTAAGCTCATGAATGAATGTGTACTCATATATGACTCATTTATTGCTACTGTTGTGTGAGTTTCAGTAAATGTTGCGAGATGTTAAATAGATTACGATAATGCAGTAATGAGTGAATAAGTCATTGAGGCTGAGCAGATGTTCGTGCCGGGGACTCATTTAAATGTTACACAACCCTCCGTTCATTATGACTTGGCAGTGTGTTCGTTTATTTTGCACCCCATCTGCGGAGGTGGCAGGTGGTCCTTCAGCCCCTCAAAGAGCAGGTTTTATGTCCCTCCTCAAGTTAGTTTCTTGGTTTCCATGGAGATCTGCAACAGAAAGAGTCTTGTCTTCGGGGGGGCCGGGGAAGTCAAGGCCTCACTAGCTGTCTGCTCTCTGGACTTCAGTTTGGCATGAAGAAGAGAGAAAATCAAGCCAACACAGAAAACAACATTGCATTGTCTCCAGGTCATTTAACAGTGGTCTTCTCTGTGGCTTAAAAAAGACAAGACTGTCTAGTCTTTTCAGCTATGCTTGGCAGTTTTTAGTATTCCTCTTTAAATTAAACCAATATGAAATGTAGCATTTGTGAATATTTTATGCCATTGTTCGGGTAAGACAACACAACTGTTTATTTGTCATAAACTAGTCACTTACGGGAAGCCCATGTAGTGCTGCGCTGCCAGTCCAACCCGGGTTCATTCTTGGGCAGGGACGGTTTTCCCGGAAGCATCCGGAACGATCGGATCAAGGTGCTTGCCACGTTCAACTCTGGTGACTCCTGGTGGCAGGTTGGGTGTCAGCAAGTTAATTGTGTTCATTTGCTTGAACAGCTTTCTTCTCCAAGCTCATTGGTTTCAGCTAACGGTTGAGGAAATAGTGGGATATAACGCAGAAGGGCTTGCAGAAGATGAGCCGTTCATTAACTGCAAGAAAGACAATAGGTAGGGGTGTTGGAACTAAGCACCTTGAAGGCTGTGACTACAATGGAAAACCCACAACAGTTATAAAGCACCAAGGTATCCAATATCCTCACAGATTCTTTACCAGGTGTGTGTCAGTGACAGCTGTGTTCCTGTACAATACCCCTTGGGTGTCATATATGTGACACACCGACCTGTGTGGGTGTGTGTGTGTGTTTCTCTGCTTGTGTCTGAATGTGTGCATTGGTGTGAAAGCCAATCAAGGGGAACAGACGCACAAGCCAATCAAGCTGATCAGACGCACAGGTGTATTGGCCATTTGTGTGTGGTTGTGTGTGTATGTGGTTTTGTTTGTATGTGTGTGTGGTTGTGTGTGTGTGTAAGTTGATCTTGAAGTTTCCAAGTGTCCCCTGTCATCTCACTGGCATCTCATTTTCTGTCTGCGCATAGCCGTCTTTCTTCCCTGATTGGTTTGTCAGCAGCAATCTTTCTCCCCCGATTGGTTGATCAGCAACTGTCACCTTCACCGGTGATATCTGTAGATCCAAATTAAAGATTTACGCTGCTTTGTACTTGAGGTCCGGGATAATCCATCACCTTTTAAAGTGCGACTGTCAGAGCTTCTACCCGACCACTGTACATGCTGACTCTCCTCCCTCACACGTACACTATCTTCTCCCATTTATGCCCTAGTGCCTTAGTTATGCCCCATGGTGTATTTGGACACACTTATCTGCAAAGTTAGTTATTTATTGTATGTTATTTACACAATTATCATTTGCACAGTTATGCCAAAGTGTTACTTATTTTATTGTTACTGCCCTGTCACTTTGTATACCAATTGATCTAACTCTCTTGTATATTCTTGAGTATCTGCACCCTGTATTTTTATATTTCGAGTACTTTATGTGTAACTTTGCAAATGAGAAACTGTTCTCAACTGGCCCACCTTTAAATAAAGTTTAAATAATAAATAAATAGGGCATGATCCATGACAAGCGATATGGAACAAAGAAGAAAGGCTTTGAGCAGAAGTGCAGGAGGAATGTTTGACACAATCTTCAACTCTCCTGAATCCATTTAAAGTCATAGAGATGAGAGAGTGCTTTAGATAAAACTGGTGAAGGGAGAAGAATATGGAAAAAGTGGAAATTGGCAGCTGCTTTGCTGAGTTGGACTTACAGTAGAAATGTATTCTATGTACCAAATTATTTGTGAGAAATGTGTCCACTTCAACCATTCGCACCCAATACAACCCAAAGTATAAGCTTGATGAAACCACATCACCACCTTGTTCATTTCTGCAACATTATTTGACAATATATTTTTGCCTTTCACAAATATTTTGAAGTGTGAATGCGTGGAAAATGGCATTAAAGATATATGTATATAAAGGTTTGTTTTTAAAGTACACCTACAGTTACTTTAAAACCAATATCAATTGTACAGTCAAAAACAATTCATGTAATGAACATCATATATGAAAAATCAAAAACATGTTATATAAAACATATACTGTACATGTTAGCATGTATTTTAACTTATTACATATATATATATAGATTTTGTTTTAGTGTACAGTATGTCAAGTTTTAGGTCAAGTACAGATGTACTTTAGTCAATTTACATTAATGGACAATGTGCTCTAAACTGTTTGGTAATGTGCTAAAGGTTTATTAGTGGGATTGGTTATTGTTTCTACTTCTTTCCTTCCAAATGTTCCAATTATACCTCATCTTCCCATGTCCATTAAATGAAGTTGGATAACAACCATGTTTCATCACACCAAACCTTAGATATTAAGTAGTAAACGGAACCCTGTTATTACTGCCGATATTGGCTTCTATATTGTCACAACTGTTGCAGTACTCAGGTTTGTTTTGTTACTATAGCATTAAGCTTTATACAGAATTGTTTGACTTTTGATTACCAGACATTGTTTAGTTAGTTTGGTTATTACTCATATGAGAAAATCAACTAATACGGTGAGTAGATCACGCACAGATGGCTGCTACTATGAAAGTCTAATAAATCCATAAACATTAACCTTGATGTCTGTTTTTCTTTCCAATGAAAGATGACACCAAGACTAATAAAAATACCAGGGTCATACATTCATACAAGACATTTTTACAAAATTAGGAAGCCAGAGATGTACCTGTAGGTCATTGGTCAGAGACAGAACCTTATGTAGGGTCTTTGAATTAACTCAACTGAGAACAGAAACAATGATCAACACAACAGCCCAATTGGGAAATGTCCAAACAAGGGAACTGACTGTTGGTCTTTATCTCTTCTTACAGGCTTGTGATATCACTATCCGTGTGAAGCTGTGGGGTAAAGAGCCTAACTTTTCTTATCACTACAACTTTCAGTCAGTGGAGGGTTGGCAATTATTTTACTTATCCGTAACTGCCAAATTCTGTTGCCAAGCTCAGTCACAAGTTGATATTCAGGGAGTGACAGTTGTGTTGTCTTTAAAATGGCCTATGGTAAAATCCAGAATGTTGTGGTTGGTTAGAAAGCAATATTCCAGATATTTCTCACCAAAATCTACTTTTATTTTTTGATTTTCCCACATTAATATTTATTCACCGTGACTGGTGTGACTCAACAGTCATTCGGGAGGATTTCAATGGTAAACAAATTGATGACTAACACAGCGCTACAGCCACAACAAAGGCATTCAGCTTCTACGTCCTGAGGGGAGAACAGAAGTTGAGGAAGACAAATCTTGAAGCGCCAATACCTGTTTAGTTCAGCAGTTCTCCTTCCACCAGTACTGTTTCATACAGCCTATATACTGTAACACCTATAATTAGGAATATAGCACTTTAATCTGTAAGTATTTGTATTTATTTCAAAAACATGTCACCTCTGTGATTTACCTGCTTTGCCTGTTACAAGAAATTCATCAAAAAAACTTTGACCTGTTTCATAAAACCTCCATGACTTAGTAACTATACTGAGCTTTGGTGAAAACAATTGCTTCAAACTGTTTAGTTTCCTCACTGACAGGCCGACTACCCCACACTGGAAGCAACAGGCCAACTACCCCACACTGGAGGCAACAGGCCAACTACCCCACACTGGATGCAACAGGCCAACTACCCCACACTGGAGGCAACAGGCCAACTACCCCACACTGGATGCAACAGGCCAACTACCCCACACTGGATGCAACAGGCCAACTACCCCACACTGGAAGCAACAGGCCAACTACCCCACACTGGAGGCAACACGTAAACCTCTCCATACCAGCCAGCATAAACGCCCTGCATAACAACTTTCAAAATGCTTTTTGCTTTACAAATAGCCAATTGGATAGCTCCATCTAAAGCCACCTGTGGAGTGAGCTTATAGTATGATTTACAGTTTAGTCATTTAGCAGACGCTCTTTTCCAGAGCAACTTGCAGTAAGTACAGGAACATTCCCCTGAGCAACTTAAGGTCAAGTGCCTTGCTCAGTGGAACAGAGGCTGACACTCTTTTCCAGAGCAACTTACAGTGAGTACAGGGACATCCCTCCGGAGCAACATAGGGTAAAGTGCCTTGCTTAAGGACACAACGCCATTTGGCACAGTCTTCTGTTTACAACCTTCCACTCACAGGTTTGACTCCCCAACCATTGAACCACCAGACGCCCTTTGAGTGTATAAGTCTATTATAATAATACCTTTGTAACGTACACCCTTTGAGTGTATAATTCTATTACAATAATATCTTTATAACGTACACCCTTTGAGTGTATAATTCTATTACAATAATATCTTTATAACGTACACCCTTTGAGTGTATAATTCTATTATAATAATACCTTTATAACGTACACCCTTTGAGTGTATAATTCTATTACAATAATACCTTTATAACGTACACCCTTTGAGTGTATAATTCTATTACAATAATACCTTTATAACGTACATACTTTGAGTGTATAAGTCT
>JACXGM010014781.1:0-21716 GCA_016801145.1 Umbra pygmaea | reverse complement strand
TGGAATGTTCTCGCATAAATCCGCTAAACGAAATGTACCGGAGCAACGTAATTCAAGTACAAATATAGCCTAATAACAAAACGTGCAGTTCAAACGTAAAAACACCCTAAATAGGTTGGCATAGAACGTAATTTAGGTTTTCAAAATAGTTTCCTGAGAACGTAATTTGGGATAAATTCTGAGATTTACGGTTGCAGCATATCATGCTGTTGTGTGGGTCTCCATTGAATGTTTCTATGGACACTGTAGTCTGGTGTAACTTCCGCTAGTCACCAACTGCATTCCTGCAAGCATCTCTGGCCACATGGTTGTTACGTCCCCTGGTCCTATTGGTGTTCTGTGTGTGTGTGTGCTGGTTCACACAAGCTGATTAATTAAATCATCTCTTATCAATGACTCCTCCCTCATGTTATCGTGTGCACCTAGTTCCTGTTTCCATCATCCAATCCCACCATCCCTTCTGCTGCATATATGTGCCACTGTGTGTTTGTCAAGATCCTTCTCTCTGCCTGTGTGTAAGGGTGCTATCTGTTAGTGTGATATGGGTTGCTGTTTGTGAGTGAGAGCTTCATTTGTTAGTGTGTGTAGATATTTGTAATATTTCATATTAAATTAATATTTTGAAAATATAATATTTTGTAATAAATGTCCCATATTGTCACCGTTTTTAATTGATGTCTTAACAAGTTATATTTGCAGTAGTAAGTATCAAAAACCAGCTATCATAGTTTTACAGCTCCTTTCTCAACCGCTCTGCCAAAAACAGGTTGATTTTGGCCTGTCTAATGAATATTTATGACCTCTCTTTTGATTTGCCGGTTGTTTTCTGACTGACACACTGCCAGGCCAACCACAGGTAACATGCTGTAGCCTGATTTGGCTTGGTGAAACTCGTAGTAGTAAGGCAAATAAACAGCGGTAATGATGGCAACCGCAGAGGAAAATGTAACCGGTGTTAGACCGTACGTGATTGAGCCGGACTCAGACCTCAATTTGCAAATGATAGGAGACAACTAATCACCTCCTGCATGACAATTACAGCAAGATGTTTCAGAGTGGAAGTTATTATTTTTTATACTTTATTGAACATTATCGTAAGTATTGTAAGTATTGTAATTATCGTAAGTATTGTAATTACTATTACATCAATTAAAATAGTTTGTGAACAAACTCAGATTTGGTTTTGGTCAAATTTGGTGCAAATCTACAAAATATGTAATGATAGCTTAGTTATATTAGTTATAAGTGAATGTGAAGCACTTACTTGTTTTATATTTGTAAAGTTAGGAAATAATAAAACACTGAATGCAGTAAGCTACGTGACTATTGCTTTCCTACTGATATAGTACATTTATCTGCAACAATTTGTTTTACAATGTTACTTTTTCCGGAGGTTTGACTGAAGGAGGAGTTAATTCTTTAGTGACGTAACAAAAGGACGCAAGGCTGGTTGAGTCTGGGACAGAGCTAGCTTGAACATCCATGGCTAGGGCTGTAATGGTTGTGGCAGCAACAGGTTTTCTGCAGCTGCAGGTCCAGGAGTGGTGCTAGCAGTTGGAGATTCCAGGATAGCGGGATTGGTACCTGGAGAGCTGCTAGATGATTAGACTTCCTGGCCAGTGGGACTGGTAGCTGGGGAAACACTAGCTGGTTAGTCTTCCTGGCTGAAGGTACTAGTAGCTGGGGGGCTGCTAGCTGGCTAGTGGGACAGGTGGCTGGGAAGCTGCTAGCTAGATAGAATTCCTTGCTCTCGGGACTGGTAGCTGGGGAGCCACTAGCTGGTTAGACTTCCTGGCCACCGAGACTGGTAGCTCGGGAACTGCTGGCTGATTAGACTTCTTGGATAACCATATTGGTAGCTGGGGGGCCACTAGCTGGCTAGTCTGTGTGGCTAGTGGGACAGGTGGTCAGGGAGATGCTAGCTGACTAAAAGGGCAGGCCCAACCCCCTTTACCCTTCCTGAAAAATGAATTCTGGAAACCATCTCAATATTCTTCTCCAACCCCTTGATGGTGTGATCAAACAGAGCCAGGAGTAGACTAGTAAATCAGCTGTCTACGTCCGTGCTCCCTGCTGACTGGAGTGACTGAGCTACATCTGTCCCTCTCTGAGAGAAGATTAATTTGCAAGATGTAGCTCTTGCATTGTTGAAGATTTTGGCAACATCTGCTGAGTTCTCCATAACCTCTCTCATACCCCTTTTCGACCAAAGAAAGAACTAGAAAAGTTTGTTTCTGATGCCTATTTTGAACCAGTTCTTTGTGTTTTGACAGCCAAAGAACCGGTGCTCAGCCAGGAAAACTGGTTCCAGAACGGCACCAACTCTTTGTCTAGAACCCTTCTTTTACCAAGTCTTGTTTACAACAGGGGTTATTGTGACCGACAACAAGACGGATAGGTTGTGACCACCATTGTTAAAAACTAGAAAAGTAGTACAAAGATTGAAGAAAGATTCTTCTGATCCCAATATAGGATTGCACAGCCAGGAGAAACATTGACGTAATGACGTCGTTCTCTGGGCTCTCTAGTATGTGGAAAAACAAACAGGTCCTGAGAAGGTTTGAAAGTTGAACCAACTATGAACCAGCACCAGTTCAGAACCAAAGCCAGCTTTGGTCAAAAAGAGGGATCAGTGAGAGACAGGCTGGGGTTACTGACTGGTCAGGGCATGGGTAGACTTCTGGGAACTGTAAAAAAACTAATGTCCAGTATAGGCCATGTTGATCCTGCTGCCTCCATGTAGAAAGGTTGGTTATTCTGTAACATGGTAGTCAGTCAGTTAGGAGACAGATGCAGGATTGAGTTTGATGTAGTTTACTTACTGTCAAAACAGACAAAACTGCAACCAAACCGTATATCAAAACAACTACTGAATGATAAAACAAAGGCACAAATAGGTGCACGTTATAGTTTAGTACTGAGCGAAGCAGAAACACAGCAAGCACATGTACAGTATTTACTGTAGATACTATGACTAACAACAATAACTGACAACAGGAGACCAGAGGGTATAAATGCAGTGGCTGATTAGGTGAATAATGTCCAGGTGTGCGTAATGACGTAGGGAAGGCAGTCTGGAATTGGATAATGAGAGATGAGATTGGGCATGAGGGCCAGTTCTAACTGGGGTCAATGATTATTGCAATGAATTAAAATGAGTGCTATTATTCTGACAATTAAAATCTGAGTTTGTGTTGCCGGCATAATATAGTGATGCCAGGCAAACAGTGTTTGCCCCAGCTTGAACCGGCCCTGATGGGTGCCCGCCCACCCGTTCTTAAAAATAAAACTTCTGTTGAAATTTTATTTTCATTTTTTGACTTGAAACTAACCCTGAATTTTCACCTTAAAGGAGAATTCCGGGCGATTTCAAAACGTAACTCTGTTGTTTGCATATCGGAAGTGCTGTCAGTAGCTTTAATAACTCAAACAATCTGTATTGCCAAAACCATGTTTACCTTTTGCTCCAGTATTCAACCATTACGCATTTACGGGGCAAGTTAAAAAAACGTGCTTTGAGCCACTAAACATGTTCGAATTGTCATTACTAGTCCATATCCATGTGCAGTTATTCCTTATAGTGAACACAGCGAATTTGAACAAATACGTTTGTGTACATACCTCTGTTTATTTCCCATTTTCCAGTAAAGTCCACACTAGTCGATTGTCAAAGTCATACAATGCAATATTCCAAAACATATTTTTTCCGCAAAAAAAAAACGAATTTCCCGTGGGTATATCCATAAACTTCTTTCACAACATTGATCGGCTGTAACCTGACAATTGCCTTCACAGCTCCCAACAGTTCAAGAGTTCAAGAGTTATCGCGCATGTGCATAGGTAACTAAGCAACACTTGACTCAGTTGGTGAGCTCCCAAGGAAGCGGTGTCAGGTTACCTGGCAGACTTGCAACATATTATTTGGACATAACCACGGCAAATCGCTTTTTTGCAAAAAAATCCGTTTTGGAATATTGCATTGTATGACTTCGACAATCGACTAGTGTGGACTTGGACACTGGAAAATGGGAAATAAACAGAGGTATGTACACAAATTTATTTGTTCAAATTCGCTGTGTTCACTATAAGGAATAACTGCACATGGATATGGACTAGTAATGACATTTCGAACATGTTTAGTGGCTCAAAGCACATTTTTTAACTTGCCTCGTAAATGTGTAATGGTTGTATACTGGAGCAAAAGGTAAACACGGTTTTGGCAGTACAGATTGTTTGAGTTATTAACGCTACTGACAGCACTTCCGATATGCAAACAACAGAGCTACGTTTTGAAATCGCCCGGTATTCTCCTTTAAGGCCTGCATTATTAGTGCTGTTTGTTAATTAATGGAGGAAAACTTATGACAGATCCTTATAAACACAAGAAATGGCTAAACATATTGATGTAGAATTTAATCACGCAAATGGACTGTTTAATATCTGTGTAAAGGAAGAAATTAAAAATCCCTCCTTCTACACACAAATCTTCTTTATGAATATTTTGTAAGAACTACTTTGTCAAACTCTCATGGCAGAATAACACACGGGTTTGGTAGTGTGATATTACTGTGCATTTCTTTGCTGATAGACAAGCCCACAGCTTGGCACGTTTTCCTCCTACACTCTATGTATTATTGCTAAGTGCTATTCATTTTTTACAATTGTTTCTTACAGAAATTTTTAGGAAATATAAGAATGTTTTGGATTTTGCAATTTTTAGTGTTTTAAAGCATTTTTCGTTTGACAAACTAATATGATTATGGATATGAGTATTATGAAGTCCCGTGGACTACTTATTGAACAGCAAACCTTGGGACAATCAAATATAGCTAGCTGTTCAACTTGCTATATTGCAGCAGTGAACAGTGGCCTTGTAATCATTATCTCCACCCAGGCAGAGCCAGAAGAAGCTTGGCCACCCTTCAGAGCTTGCCTCCCCTGTAGGTTTCCTCCTTGTTCATCCTTGAGTTCATCCTCTGCATTGTGAGGTTTAATTATTTCTTACTTACTACTTTTCGGGGCAAAACATTATGTGTATTTGTAAGCAATTTTTGAAAACTGCTGATGTACAAAGGGCTTTATATAATAAATGTGACTGATTGGAACACACGTATACAATACAATACCATACAAATAAACAATGTAAAACACTTTAATTTCACTATGAGGAAATAAGGAGTCCCCTCAGGAACAATAACCCTTAATTAGCAAAAAAGAAAAAAACAGTATTTTGCAACATATTAGTTGTATTTTAGGGTACACTATTATCTTAAAACCAATTTCACTGCAGGGTTAACTTGTACATCTCATAACATCATGCAGTCAAGATTACCAAAAAGTATTGCTTCATTGTTAATTTCCGTGAGATCTTAACTAATGAAGGATTCATCAGTGAATCAGGGCCTGTAGGACAGGAACATTTGTAAGTTGAACCACCATCATTTCAATGACAGCCATGTTGACTCACACTGTTGACTGACTTTTCCTACAATCGGGCTGCAGCCAGTTAGTGTGGAGTCCAGTCGGGGATAAAGCTCATGATGAACCTGAAATCAATTTGACTTCAAATATGCATGGCTGTCCCGCAATTGTGGCTGCGGCATATTAATTACCCTCTGTCCCTATCCCGTCCCCAAAGACAGGACATCCCAGGGTATCGACACTTAACCCTACACAATAAACTTTATTGACAAACCTTGCCTTGGGCAGTACTAAGCTGGAATAGTAAGAAGTAGCTGGCAGTGCACAGCACAGACTGTACGATTAGGTTGATAAACTCCGGTGTAAAAGAAACCCTCCTGCAGAGTAGACAACAATCAAATGAAAGAAAACTGTCAATGCTGACATTTGCACTTTTTTGTCCAAATTTCCCTTTAACATAGAATTACCACAGATGAATCAAAAGATGAAGATAGAGAAGCTATCTGATGGACAAATACAAGGAAGAGATGGATCCCAATAGTGATCTATGACAAATCAGCTGTCTATCTTCAGATAGCCCGTTAATAACCACCAGCCTCCATTTAAAACCTCTCTGAATCAATACATTGGCATGCATTTGATTAAATGCTCATCTATTGTGTGAAAATGAGGCTAGATTTTATTTTTCATTTCACCAATGAATTGGGTCCTCAAAACAATGCCTAACCCCACAGTCTCTCAAAAAACCCATTGATTTGACATTCATCATGTTGAGGAAAATACATGAGTACAACATACTACTGAATTATCAAGTCAACACGTATCAATAATTGATCATGGGAGAGGCTGAAAAAAACAGCAAGTTCTTTCACCTTGAAATCTGCCACCAATCTCAATAATTGTACTATATGTTATTTTGATGGTGATGGTGTGCCCTTTTCTCAGGTTTGTACATATCGTAAATGATCAATAATTTTCAAGCAGTATGAATTATCAGATATCAGAAGAGCGGTGATATAGTGAAGACAGACTACAGTCTCCAAAGGGCAAAGAGACACTCTATATAAGACAATTAGCACATCTTCATGAGCAAACTAAATTTTTCTGAGGCAGAAAAAAAGCTGAAAAAAGATATCTTCAAAAACTGTTTTAGCATCAAAGCAGCTGTGCAAATTGAGTACAACGAGCAAAGTTAAATTAATCTGTTCTGCATTTGAATATAAGTTCATTATTTATATTTTACAGAGGTTATTGTGGGGATTTGGCAGTAGGGCAATGCATAACATTGCGACACGTGTGATCTTGTTTGCCCATCTCTCTTCATGTCTGGGTGTGTGGGTATTTCTGTCTGTGTCCAAGTGTAATTGTTTGTGCCAGTTTGTGTGTGTTCATGTGTGCATTCATAACTGTAGCGTGTTTAAAAGAAAAAAACACCACTCTTACTGTAGGTACCAATAGTAGATTTTGACAGCTGCTGTATAGGGCAAAAAGTCTCCAAGCGTAATAATGAAGAAAATAATAAATAAATCACAAATACATAAGTAATTATGCACCCATACAAGCACAGTACACTGAACACTTAATGCAGGTTGCAGAGCTGTGGTCATCGTTGTCCAGAATAGGTTGGTGTTTGTCCGCTTTCGAGTGGGAGGATGGGTGTGGTTGTGCATCCATAAAAAAGTGGGGGATGGAACTGATGCAAAAATGTATAGTGTACAGCTGTTGTGTGAACACTTGACTCACGGCTGATTCTCCCCCAAATAAAAAAAATAAAATACAAATTAATAATAATAAAGAATATAGAAAATACAATTTCAAAATCCTAATTTGTAGAATGATTAAAGCAGGCAGTGTGATGAGGAGAGTAAGATAATAGTTTTATATATAATTAGTAAATTGAAGTTTTCATCTATGAGACTTGTTTAGGGTCATAACGGTCACAGCTGTCTCACCTTAGGTAAAGGGCCTGCCTTAATGTATAACAGCACTGTAAGTACCAAAGCAAACATATATAGCTTACTCACATCTTAGCTCATCAGCCCCAGGCACTGTCATGACTGGCAATCTGAGCATTAACATAAATCTTGCAAAAACATTTCCGATCTAGGATAATATTGGTACATCACTATTTGAAAAGAAGAGAGAGTGAAAGAGGGAATATACTTTTTACACCATATACCAATAATGTTCAATGCAGATTTCAGAAAGCCAGAGGATGATACACCTGTGTTTTAATGTGTGTACAGTATACTGTTTTCCACACATAGAAACCCCATCTTTTTCTGTTACAGCCCCATTGCCAATATAGTCAAATTCACTTGTGGAGCTAAATTACAATTATTTAAGACTGCAATAATGGCTGTGGCAGAATCCTAGAGTTCATTATATTTACATATTTTAGCAAAATAACTCCCTGGGAAAGGAAAACAGTATTTCTTTAAACTCCCCTTAGAATTGAATTGGCCGTGGCTTGATGAAATGTATCCTTTTAATTTGCATCTCATATAATACATAATATTCACTAATTTTAAGTGCAGCAGGAAAACAATAGATAGAGGACCTCAGTGTAGTTAAACTCTACACACACTCACTCACTCTGGTGGAATTTAACATTGATAGATTGATGCTCATATTAGTATGCAAGCGGAACACTAAACTTCTAGACAGCACGATAGAAAGGAAGCAAGAGATGGAGGAAGAAAGAGAAAGCCAAAGTAAGAAAGAGATGGAAATGAAAACAACGCTGTTTATGCATACCTTAACAAAGAACCTGATCCCTGGCCTGCAGTTAAACAACAATGCCCTCTATTGGTGATGAACTGCACTGTTCTTCTCAAACCGAAGCACCAGAAGCAAGATGGTCTGATTTGTGTCCCGGCACAGTCAGCAGAAATATCACATTGAAGTGCAATCACCTCAAACCTCAGTGACTGTCCTTATTAACCTAATAACTACCAGCAATATGAGATTATTAATATACAAATGTTATCCAACTATAACGATCCATGTCGCTGTAATCAACACAGCTCTTAATATTATTTAAACATTAATTAGCAAGATAATGAATGAACCCACTGCAGGTAAGCTACAGCTCCGCTCTAGCTGCGTTGCCTTGAGCAGTGAATCCATACATACAGTAGTAGACCCGCTTTGCTGGGTGCTTCACACAGTTCTGTTTGTGTGTTTTCTGTGTGTTTGTGTGAATGTGTTACGGTTTCTAATCCGTTTTGTTTATGCTAATTGCTCTGTTGATTTCTCAGCTACAATCTGCTGATCTCTCTGTTACTCTTTGCTGATCTCTCTGTTTCTTTGTTTCTCTGTATGTTTCTCTGTTTCTCTGTTATTCTCTCAGTTACTCTGTTACTCTCTCTGTTTCTCTGTTTGTTTCTCTGTTTCTTTCTCTGTTACTCTCTTTGTTTTTCTGTTACTCTGCTTGTTTCTCAGTTACTCTGTTACTCTTTCTGTTTCTCTCTGTTTCTTTGTTACTCTGCTTGTTTCTCAGTTTCTCTGTTACTCTCTCTGTTTCTCTGTTTGTTTCTTTGTTACTCTGTTTGTTTCTCTGTTACTCTGTTACTATCTTTGTTTCTCTCTTTGTTTCTCTGTTACTCTCTGTTTCTCTCTTTGTTTCTCTGTTACTCTCTTGTTTCTCTGTTTCTCTCTTTGTTTCTCTGTTACTCTCTTGTTTCTCTATTACTCTCTTTGTTTCTCTGTTACTCTGCTTGTTTCTCAGTTACTCTGTTACTCTCTCTCTTTCTCTGTTTGTTTCTCTGTTACTCTTTTACTCTCTCTGTTTCTCTGTTTGTTTCTCTGTTTCTCTGTTACTCTCTCTGTATCTCTGTTACTCTCTCTGTTACTCTGTTACTCTCTCTGTTTCTCTGTTTGTTTCTCTGTTTCTTTCTCTGTTTCTCTGTTTCTCTCTGTTTCTCTGTTTCTCTCTCTGTTTCTCTGTTTGTTTCTCTGTTTCTCTCTCTGTTTCTCTGTTTCTCTCTCTGTTTCTCTGTTTCTCTCTCTGTTTCTCTGTTTGTTTCTCTCTTTCTCTGTTTCTCTGTTTGTTTCTCTGTTTCTCTGTTACTCTCTCTGTTACACTGTTACTCTCTTTTTCTCTGTTTGATTCTCTGTTTCTCTGTTACTTTCTCTGTTTCTCTGTTTGTTTCTCTGTTTCTCTGTTACTCTCTCTGTTGCTCTGTTACTCTCTCAGATTATCTGTTACTCTCTCAGCTTAGCTGTCTGTGCTAACCTTTATCCGTTCAATAGAAAAACAGGGCCCATTCAGTAAGAGTGGTGAACTACGAGAGCGAGTGTATACTGTAGCTAAATCTCTAGTCCCTTACTCTGTCGCTATCACAACTTAAAGGATCAAAAAGTCCAACTAACCCAGTTCCTTCGAAGAGCTGCCATTTGTGTATTCAAGATTAGTCAGGTGAGTCAGGTGAAGTTATTCATTTCAAGGTCCACAGCTCCTCCATGTATGGTGTGTTGAACCCCTAAGACATTGTCAGTTACTGGTTCTGTCCATGGCATATAGCACCATGCATGAACAAGCATTGCACACAGCCTTTTGTGTAGAAGGTGTATAACCAGGAAACCAAGTTTAATCCATTTCATAACTCTTCAGATCAAGCATGCCTGACGTAGAACACACAGTGCTGGCTTATTGTACAGTGCGAGTCTGGTCTACTGTGACTGTGGTTTGGGCAGGGCTCTACTTAGCCAAGCTGTATAGCTGTGATGTGCTCTATTGGAGGTGAACCCTCTTTTCGCCACACCGCTCCCACCCTAACGGACCTACTCTCTGCCCCCACTATGTATTTCTAGATGCCTGGACGTTAGCTGACACACACAGACCTGCACACAGACATGACCACATAGACAGAAACATGGCTGTCCCATTGCCTCTCTGCCACCCCAAACTTCGCTGCATACTACCCAGGGGCAGTGAAGCAGAAAGCAGGGCTGCCGCGTTCATGGTGTGGGTGAGTTAGGGAGTATCAGCCGATGAAATGTCGTCAGATGGCTCACTGGTAAGGGAGTCAGACTTGTATTCGGAAGGTTGCCAGTTCAATTCCTGACTACGCCAATTGTCATTGTGACCTTGAGCAAGACACTTTAACCTAATTTGCTCCAATTTGCTCCACCTAAGTCACTCTGGATAAGAGTGTCTGCTAAATGTAATCTGCTAAATTAATTTGAAATGTAATGTCATAAGATACACTATTTAAGAATAAGTACAGTACTGAAGAGAGGAAAGAAAAATAAACTTAATGTTAAGCTAGTGTGTGTGTGTGTGTCTGCGCATGTGTGTGTGTGTGAAAGAGAGTGAAAAAAAGAGGGAAGTCATGCAGCGCAGCCAAAAGAAGTTCTGAGTGGTGCATTAAACTCATGTCCTATCCCCCTTTTTATTTCAATTAAACCTTCCACGATTCAAAGGCTCTGAAATCTAAAGAGGCTTTGATCTCCTAACCATAGGACAGACATGAAAATAAGACGAGCTAAGGAGGGGGCAAAAGAGAAAGTTGTAATTCCATAACATGAGGGTAGCTTCTTTACAGGTTGCTGTTTTAACAGACGCCGGGTACTTAAAAGAGGCTCACGCCTGGTTTGGAGGGAAAAAGGGAGCGGCGAACAAAACAATCTGACTTTGAAATAGAAAAACCCACAGGATTTCAGAGGGCCAAAGAGGGCTCTTTTCATTCCAAATCTCACCTCCCCAAACGTGATTAATCAGGATTCGCTGCTCTCTATGCATAGTGGAGAAAACAGCCTTCATCAAAACAGAGCCTGTAATAACAGCTACGAGCAAAGACATATCACCGCCAGGCAGGTGTAAGAAAGAACAGACCTTTATTTTCCATCGGTTATAAAATTCTTATTTTTTGTCATGGAACCAAGCAAATTAAAAGTTACTGAAATTGAAATAGGCCAGGTCTGTTGGTTTTGAAGAAATGGTTCAAAGTTTGCCCTGAAGTAGTTTTAAAGTGTGTAACTTTATATAAGAATTAGTTGATGCGGGTGTTTGTTTTATGGTTAACTCTTGTAACGTTAATCTGATGCTGGATATATAACCCATAGAAAGGAGCTTTCACAGATCAAGGTAAAGCCAAAGAAAAGAGGATTAAAAACAAGAAAAGAAACCAAAGTGTGTTTGGCTTTGCCCCAGCGTAAGGATGTTGTGAAAGCCGAGAAATGTGTAAAAATGCAGTAGTAGTTATGGAGTTATGAATGTGGGTACAATAACCTTACCTGTTTTGAGGAAATATAATCATTAGGTGACGCCCCTCTAATTTAAAGAAGTCGGGCTGCTTAATCTGCCAGCAGGGGCCAAGCTTTGATCCAGTCCACAACCCAGCTGGGTGAAAGAAGGAGTTCCATCGTGTTGGGAATTCCCTAGCCCACGACATTGGGTAGAAATGTGAAGGATTGTATGTGGCTAAAAGGAAGACACCCCTTACCGTGTCTGTATGATGGTGGCTTAGTGAATAACAAAAGTGGGATTCTGAGCACCAAAGGCAGCTTTGAAGAGGGGGCCACACAGACTAGCGTAACACAATCAGTCATCTGTTAGCAAAGGACCATTAGGAGAAAGAGACAGATCAGTCACCATGGCCTAGTGCTCAGCCATCTCTCTGTCTATATGCCTTGGAGCTTTGTTCAATATCTTAGTCTCACCTGGATTGTTTCCAGAATTTCTGTTGTTCTTCTCTCACTTTTTCTCTCACTCCATGGGACTTGCTTACTGACAGCGCCTCATGAAGACAGTAGAGTAACGGCATTCAGCCTTTTTTAGATACTTTGGCATGAGCCAAAACCTGTCACAAGCTAAAACGTTATTATTAAAGCATACACAAAGGCCAACTCTGTCTAATTTATTTTCTTTCAAATACATGTTTTAATTTTTTTTTACAGTTAAACACTACACTCACTTCATTAGGTACACCTGTTTAACTACTCGTTAATGCAAATATCTAAACAGCCAATCATAAGGCCACATGTCAACGCATTTAGGCATGTAGACGTGGTTGAGACAATCTGCTGAATATCAAACTATGCATCAGAATAGGGAAGAAGGGTGATTTAAGTTACTTTTTGTATGTGGCATGGTTGTTGGTATGAGACGGGTTGGTTTGAGTATTTCAGAAAGTGCTGATCTACTGGGATTTTCCTGCACAACCATCTTTTAGGGTTTATAGAGAAGGGTCCAAAAAAGAGAAAAGATCCAGTGAGAGGCAGTTCTCTAAACGAAAATGTCTTGTTGATGACAGAGGTCAGAGGAGAATGGCCAGACTGGTTTGAGCTTATAAAAATGCAACAGTAACTCAAATACCAACTTGTTAAAACCAATGCATGTAGAAGAACATCTCTGAACACACAACACGCAAAACCTTGAAGGAGCTACAGAAGCAGAAGACCACACTGGGTGCCAATCCTGTCAGCTAAGAACAGGAAACGGAGGCTACAATTTGCACAGGCCCACCAAATGTGGACAATAGAAGACTGGAAAAAAGTTGCTTGGTCGGATGAGTCTTGATTTCTGCTGCGACATTCAGATGGTAAGGTCAGAATTTGGCATTAATGACATGAAAACATGGCTCCATCTTGCCTTGTATCAATGATTATGGTTGGTGGTGGTGGTTTAATGGTGTGGGGCATATTTTCTTGACACACTTTGTCCCTTTGGTGCCAATTGAGCATTGTTAAATGACACAGCCAAACTGAGAATTGTTTCTGACCATGTCCAGCCCTTTATGATCACTGTGTACCCATCTTCTAATGGTTACTTCCAGCAGGATAACACGCCATGTTACAAAGCTCACATCTTCTCAAACTGGATTCTTGAACATGACAATTGAGTTCACTGTACTCAAATGGCCTCCACATTCACCAGATCTCAATCCAATCAAGCATCTTAGGGATGTGGTGGAACGAGAGATTTACATCATGGAAGTGCATCCGACAAATCTGCAGCAACTGTGAGGTAATAGTGTCAATATGGACCAAAATCTTGAAGGAATGTTTTCTGCAACATGATAAATCTATGCCATAAAGAATTAAGGCAGGTCGGAAGGCAAAAGGGTATTAGCAATATATACCTAATGAAATATACTAACATATCAACATAAAAACGGTCTGGAATAAATGTAAAATATTTACGTATTGTGTGTGGTTAATTCACATTTAGTAGTGCATATTCATCTCATTTTGCATCGCACAAAAGACTAATGTGCTGTCCTAGCGACGTCTATACGTGTACAGTACATGCCAGTCACATTGTCCTCCACCAATAATTTTAGTTTTATTTTATTCAACCTTTATTTATAGAGATAAATCAGACTGAGACCAATGGTCTCTTTTCCAGCTGACCCGTATGTACAGAGAAATTGCAATATAATACAATTGAAAGAAAAGCAATTGACAATAACAATTAAAATCAACATAAAGCAGCTCATTACGCATAGATTTAAAGCAGGAGTGTCCAAACCCTTCCATGGAGAGCCTAGTGTATGCAGGTTTTCGCCTTCACCTTGTAGAAGGCTGATGAAGCTCACTAATTGGTTAGGATCTCCCCTCACCTGGCAGTCTAGGTTCTAATTATGCTCTAATTAAAGGGAAAGACTAAAAACAAGCATACACTAGGCCCTCCATGGAAGGGTTTGGGGACCCCTGGTTTAAAGGATCCTAAAGGAACCAATGCATCACTCTTAAGGTCTCTCTGTAACAAAGTTCCAAGAGTGAGGGGCATGGTAGAAATATGCTGTTTTCCCCAACTCTGGGTGTACCTGATGTATGTCCAACATTAACCAGTCTTATAAGCAAGTTAGATAATTACTGATTTTCCCGTTTATATTTGGGGTAAGCTTAAACAGCGTTTTGTGCATTATGGCATTGTATACAAAAGTCATCCAGTGTCTGGCCCTTCTGGTGACCAGGGAATCCCAGCCAACTGCAGCTTACAAAAGACAATGATGAGTGCAGAAATCCACACCAGTAATAAAACACAGAGCTGCATGATAGACTATATCAAGGGATTTCAGAACTCATGCTGAATCATGCATATACAGTACATCACATCCAACACAGACATGAAGGTAGCTTCTACAATTAAAATTCTATGCTGATGAGACAGACACAATTTGTTTCTATAAAATAAAATAATTTTGATCCTCAGTGTTTACATTTGTCCTAACAGAATTTGTTATAACCAAAGCCCTGTTCTGTTGGGCTGCCACTCATTTCAAGGCAAAGTTAATAATAAAAACAAATACTACACTATTAGAAAAGATGTGTCCAGTTTGGGACAAATTTTTGTTTTACTTTTAAACCTATCACCATTGTGATGTCAATTAAAACATACATTTTGTAACTAACAACATGATAGTAATTGGTTTAAACCACAGGGCGAGCATCGGGTTTGGTAAAGTGACGCAAATGCTGAAGTGCCTTAAACCTGCATTCTATCTGAATTCCGGCTGGGGGCAATATGTCTGGTTGCAAAAGAGCTTGGTTTCATAATGAGAATGAGAGACACTTCTCACTTGTTTTATTACCTCAGTAAACATTTTCATAATGTGTATATGGTCTCAATCGCTAGATTTAAGCCTTCTGCAATACGTAATGTTGTAAATTTTTTTAATTATGGTCTCGTTGATCTTAAAATCAGTGATAAAGCAAATGGGCGTTTAGGTTGTGGCTAAGGCGTTCGGTTGTACGACAAGACACTCAAAGAAGTTGGCAGTTCCTGTAAACAATGTTACATTTTGTTTTAATACTGTTTTTGTTAGCATTCCAATTAATATTAGTTAGCTGGCTAGATTACTCCTCCCTCTCGTCTAAAATCGTCAAAAAAATCGTCTAAAATCTGCAACCACGATCTGCGCCCATAACGGCAAATTTGATGACACAAATTAGATCTTCACAAACCAATGGGTGACGTCACACATGTTACGTCCAGTGATATATATGGTCTATGGTTTAAACTATCTGGACACAACATGTTATTTTTAACACATCTGTTCTAAGAGTGTAGATTCAAGGAATACACATGATAGACTTAAAATATATATCTGCTAGATAAGGCTGTAGTACTTCACAATTTTGAAAAGGTCTCTGGGTTGTTGAAATGATCATTATCACTAAATTGTATTCAACTTGTACAACTTGTGTCACAAACAGAGGGATTTTAAAATTAATTCCCCAGTTTTTATTGTGTTAGATCTTTTTAAGCCAATAATGCAAAACAATGTTTGGATAATGTCAATGGTTTTTGTTGATTACATAGTAGCTAGTAGCTTGACTTGTCTGGTACTTGTGAGATTTGTCAAATAGTGTAACATGTGAAAATTATATTTACCTTCCATATTTTTTTGTTTCTTTCTTTCAAAGTTGTTTATTTGTTATATACATTAGATAACATCACATCATCCTATGCAGAGAAATTCTTTAGACAAGGCTCGACACATCTACACAGAGGGCTTAAAAAGAATTAAGAAGAATTTTTAAAACGATATTAATAATAATAACATTGTGTTTGTGATAAAAAAATGGGGAACCCTGCTGTAGAAGTATGTTCACAAATTATGACAATATTTTATAAACCATGGTCGACAAATGCACACAAAAACTCTAAAACACTGCTATTCTATGTTTCCAGTAACAATCCAACTTGAAGATAGGGAACGTTTCCTGCTTTACAATAGGCCCCACCCAAGGGGATTTGCAGAAAACAACTTTGTAATAAAACATTTTGACCTGCGTCCTTTACTGAGAAAGGAAACATGTTCTTTCCCCTGGTACCTCTTTCCCCGTATTCCTTTAGAAACACATACAGTATGAGGATGTAAATGAATAAAGGCAATCAAGCATAAACACACCTTAATGAGAGCTAATGGTTTCTGATGGAACACATTTCCACTATTTGCCTTCATTAAGGAATCCTAATTTCTTGTACTCAATCAGCTAACAACAGCCAACCCTACTGTATGTCAAATGGGGCTATCAACATGATTTAATCTGTCCAAGAGAGGGAAGGAACCCTTTGGTTGTGTGATCCATGGGGAGGCCATCCCTACCCACAGATCAGATTATGATAATGCCCATTCTAAATTTAACCAAAAGGGGAAAGGAAACTAGCTGAACTTTAATTTTTGAAACATAACGTGTCTTGAACATTGCAAAATGGAAAATAAACCACGTCCGATATTTCACATTGGTTGTGTTCTGTTTCCAACTTTAAGCACCGACTTCGGGATTCAACCGAATAATCAGTTACAAAAAAAAACAGGAACACCACTCATTATTTGAAATGACACGTGAGCCACTGCTGGCATAGTCTATATAATACAGGTTCCCACGAATCACCCACAATTGCCCACGGAAGGCTGGTTGTACCTGCATCGCTGGATCCTGCGTCAGAGAATCATGTGATTGCAGGTGGTTGACACATAACACAATATGGTGTACACAATAGCAATTAAGAACTATTTGCATTCCGTATATACCCTAGAGCCAACACATCCAAAGTGCTCAGAAAAATCTGCAGCAGTCAAGGCCAAAAGGAGGTTGTATCACACAACCCTCTAGATCAAACAGCTTGTCCTTTACTGTAGAGCCAAGGCTGTGCTGCAGAAGAAGAAAACAGGGAGAAATCAATGGTATTAACAAATCATTAATCCCCTACACAATTGAAAACTGATGCTCATTCAAGGTGCATCATTTTGATTTACAACATCTATTTGCACTTCGTCTTATCATCTGCAAAGACAGTTGTAAATCAATGGTGGCAGTCAGTAATACAGCTATTCTTCAAATGTAGGCTCAATACACACTGTATTGGAGAAAGGGTCCGTGGATGAGAAGAGAAAGGAAGAATGAAACTGAGTCGCCGGTTGAAATAGGTGTGACATTGGACGACAAAGGTGTGACATTGGGCGACAAAGGTGTGACATTGGGTGACAAGTGTGACATTGGCTTTTAAATATATTTCAAAAAGGAACAAATCACAAAGGACAGATTCAGGTTTGATCTGTATGAAGCTTTGTTTCACTTTCAGATATACATTTTAAAATGCAATGTGTGTCTATGTAAGGAAACATGTAGGAGGCTCTGGCAGAATCTGACAGTCTTGCCAGGGCCCTTTAGTAACAAGCTTTGCAAATTATGAACTGTCAACATTGTCACGTATTAAACCAAGCCTAGACTTCTGAGTATTTAAGAGAGATTAAATCTTATTGTTGTTCAGGAAATTAAGTGGAGAGAAAGCATGGGTAAACATAGCGGTATAATCTAAGAGTAAGAGGCTGACAGAAATGCATGGTATGATACCAGAGTAGCGACAGGCTCCCAACGCAGAGACTAGAAGGAGACAACAGTTAACAGAAAAAGATTAAAGACATTATTACTGTAGAAGTGGTGTCTACTGAAAGATTGAGTTCTTATTTTAGGGACCATCTGACACGACAAAAAATCTAGGACAATGAGTTGTCTGTACACATGGCACTCATTAACAATAACATAGCCCACTCAGCCAGGCTCTAGTAAATAACAACTAACCTTACCATAATTCAATTTTTGTTTGTATGTCTAACAGACAATTCCTTTATGCTAATGCTTGTACAGCATGCATTTTCTACGGAAGCGCTTTTTACTTTTTATTACCTGAGTGCTTCGGAGGCTCAAAGGCCACATGCACTGAGTCATTTGCAGGTGGGCACGCTGAATATATAGCATCATAAAAGTCATTCTGCCATGTCTGCCCAAGCACAATTACAAATAGTATTATGTAAACCAATTTGTGTCCTCTAGTAATAGCATTACCTTTAGCTCAGCTGAGACTACTTCACACACTGCTGAAATGGACGGTTCCCCTCACCTTTAGCCTGCTCAACCAGTCGTCAGATTCAGTCATTTGGTTAAATGGGTGCTTTGGCTAAAAGCATTTTGGATCTACCCACAGAGTATTGAAAGGCTAAATAAACTAAGTCAATCAATGTTTGATTGTAAAAAGGAATATGATATTCAGAGAATGCCATAGATCTAGGAGTAGACCTATACTCCTGTATAGACACAAATACTGTCAGGAAGCATATACCCAGAGGAAGGACATCTCTCTGTCAATACAGTTGGAATTATGTTTACTATGTGTATGATGAACACAGATATATAAGCCTGTCCTATCAGCTCACACAGTAGATTGCCCATATAACCAGCAAAGTAAAGAATACTGTCCTCTCAACACAGTAGACTGCCCTTACAACCAGCACAGTAAGGAAGACTGTCCTTAAAACCAACACAGTAAAGAAGACTTCATTTTCAACCAGCACAGTAAAGAAGATTTCCCTTTCAACCAACAAAGTAGAGAAGACTGCCATTTCAACCAACAGAGTAAAGAAGACTGCCTTACAACCAACACAGTAAATACCACTGCCCTTTCAATTAGCACAGCAGAGGACTGTCCTTACTCTATATAGAGAGAAACAACATGGTATGACAAACCCAAGACAGTCAAACAGCAGTCTGGTTGTTTGGTATTAAATTGTACAAAACAGTGGTCATGCATTGATTCATTGATTGTGTCTCTCTACCCGCACATCCTCTCTCTCCGTAGCTTCCTCCCGTCCTTTGAATGTGAGGAGGGGCATCCATATGTTTGAAATTAATTAGCGTGCTCTGTCTTATTGAGTATGTCTCAGAATTTGGGCTGGAAACTGATGAAATATCGAGGAGAGAGCCGGCGGCTAAAAGTATGTGAACAGGGTTAGAGGTTAATCCCCATTGATTTTCCTGAGTCTGTGTTCAAGTGCTCATGAGATGGATGCTCAACACAGGAAAAAAGACTCAGTGAGATAACCACAGACAAAACACAGTAATTACTGACATTACAGACACTACTGAGACCATGACTGAAATGTGTGACAAGGTAGACAACATACAGGCACACTGTTTACGTGTGTACACACACAGACACGCACAAGGCAAGGCAAGGCAAGATTATTTATATAGCACATTTCATACACAATGGCAATTCAAGGTTCATTACATAAACAGGAAAACATAAAAATTTAAAACAAATAAAAGATAAAATTAAAGCAATTAAAACACACACACACAGGCAGATCCCCCGGGATACATGGGAGGAGGTGAGTACCACAATGTTCCTTGATTGAGGAAATTGTCGGCAGTGTATCTATATGGTGTGATGTAAATACCCTGGTCTCTGCTGCATTCTCCTCTGACAACATATCCAATAAGAACGCTGCGCATGGCTAACGCTTTCCTCTAAACAAACAGAAGCACTGATCAATGGCTAGCAATCTCAGGATCGATCCCTTATAATATCATTGGCCTAATCCAGGCAGATAATATCTAATCAACACTGTTCCCTCTCCACTCCTCTGTTGGGACAAGTCTCACTACTAACTGGTGCTTCTCTATCAGCCTCTGAGTTGGCAAGCAAACAGAATTGAGTATTAGAATCAAAACCTGTGGCTAAAGTACATACACATTTAAAATGCAAATATCCTTCTTAAGACAAGGATAGATCTTGACTTCCAGACTAAAATACACAGGTTTTAGCTGCCTAAACGGTGATATGCAATTACAAGTAATGGGAGCACAGAACTTAGAGTAATGGAAACTGTCATTATAAACATTTTATTTGGTAGAAATGAATTACATTCAGTCAAGTACTCCTTTCACCATATGAAATGCTCTGAGAAAACTGCACTGAATACCATGTTTGACTTTTACAAACAGCTCTTGTCCGCATTCTTGCTCTGCCAATATAATGTGTATCGAGGGTATTCTTGGTCTTCAAAACCTTGATGTACAGCACGGGTTGATCCGTTTCTTTGTACACACAGAATTAATGTTCACATTAAATATTAAGTAATGCAAAAATTCCTTGGAAAAACTAATCTTGGCAAAAGTAATTTAGCAAATTAACTTTCACGATTTCTCTATCCTGTAAGTGTGTGCCTCATAAACACATTTAATTTTCTCTGTTAGTCTGCAGCGTGCGAGTTTAGAGGTGAGCTTTAATAAGGATAAATGGCACTTTATCTGGGACAGGGCCCCACTCCGCCAAATGCAAATCACAAAGCAGACCAGGGATTCAATTGAAAGGAGAACCTCCAACTACCACCGATGGAAATTCAATTAAAGGATTTATGCAAAGTTTCAATGTATTTTTGTGTTTTTGTTTCTGTTTCTGTAACTTCTCATACTAGGAATCTATTCATAATCCATAATCCAGGAGTGTTGGTGGTGCTGGCAGAAGAATGTTGGGGGATGTGTTTATGGGGTAGCGGAACCCTGATAAATTTGAGCCACTCGACATGCTGCCCACTCATTGGTCGACCCTATGTGTGTCACAGAATGATGACCGGAAATGCATTGTTTATTTACTAGAACCCATAATGGTTCACCTTTTTTTATAACTGAGAGTACATCCTTCAATGGACCATGGCAAAAATATACAGAAATATACATTTTAGGTAGAAATCAAGCCCAATGTTCATACCAAAGTCAAATATGCTAGCAGAAGCACGATGTGCAGTCAGGATATATAAAGGACAATTTAACCGTCTTATGTAGTCATACTGTATAAATGCAACCTATTGGAAAGACCCCTATTACAATATTGTAGTTGATTCTTCTTGCCACCAGTGTGGCAAAGTCAGATGTATGTATCGATTGGGACGTACTCTCAGACTCCTTTAGTGATCCAGATGAAAACCATTTACAGAGTTCCCTGTCGCAATCAGACAGGGGCCCTCGCAGAAGTCCTACCAAGCCCACAGGGGTGTGTGTCTTAGCCTAATGAAATGGCATCTCTATAGAGTATAATCCTTGTAACAGGATTTAGCAGGGACACCCATGTCAATATTTGCAAATGGGATTGCAGCCATTTCGTGTGTGTGTGTGTGTGTGTGTGTGTGTGTGTGTGTGTGTCTTCCCTTAAAGTCCCCCTGATGTTTTTTTCCAACCCAAGTGGAGATGTTTGGAGGTATACTGCCATACACCCACAAAATGCTGCATCATCAGAAACTGTTGTGCATAAAATATACACAGTAACCTTCTGGACCATTCTATGTATGTATTTATTTATTAGCCATTATTTATTCAGGGGAATCCCTCTGAGAGCAGGGTGTATTTATCAAGAGTGACCTGAAGACACAAGAAAGATACAATCATAAATACATAAATAAGTTAGAAACAACATCTTACATACAAGTGGTGTTTATCTAAATCTGACTCAGAGGTAGGCAGAACAAACCCAGGTGTGGGGGGTATATACAAACATT
>JACXGM010014780.1:0-12799 GCA_016801145.1 Umbra pygmaea | reverse complement strand
ACCTCTTCTCATTGGTTCTAAATCTCTGAATCCAACCAACCTTATTAAATCTGTCACTTTCTCTTTCATTATCGATGACACTGTAGTATCCCCTTTTCCCTACACAGCAAAATCACCAATGTTAAATCAACTCTGAAAGAGTTAAATCAACTCTGAATGAGTTAAATCAGCTCTGAAAGTGTTTATATAGCGCCATTGGGAAGTATATAAACACTGAGGGATCTTACACCCGGCACAACGCAGCGCAAAGTCCGAACGCAAGTTTCTTTGCTAGTTTAAGACCGACGCAGTTGTCAATTTCCCATTGTCAAAACACATCCCTGAATGAGCTGAAAGTCCGTATTGCCCAGTGACAGCCCCAAAACCTGAAGAATCTGGAGAAGGTCTGTATGGAGGAGTGGGCTAAAATCCCTGCTGCAGTGTGTGCAAACCTGGTCAAGAACTACAGGAAACGTATGATCTCTGTAATAGCAAACAAAGGTTTCAGTACCAAATATTGAGTTCTGCTTTTCTGATGTATCAAATACTTATGTCATGCAAGTTCATTATTTAAAAATCATGCCATGTGATTTTCCGGATTTTTGTTTTGGATTTCGTCTCTCACAGTTGAAGTGTACCTAAGATAAAAATTACAGACCTCTACATGCTTTATAAGTAGGGAAAAAATCGACAGTAAATAAAATACTTGTTCTCCCCACTGTATATACATATTAATCAGCCAAAACAATATGCTTAATATTCTGTCGGTGACTTGACCACATCAACGTTGACGACGTTGAAGAAGCATTAAATATGTACAAGCGTAAGGATTTGAGCGACTTTGACAAGGGCCAAATTGTGATGGCTAGACGACTAGGTCAGAGCAGCTTCAAAACTGCAGCTCCTGTGGGGTGTATCTATCAAAAGTAGTCCAGGGAAGAAAAAATGGTGAACCGGCGACAGGGTCATGGGTGGCCAAGGCTCATTCATGCACAAGGGGAGGGAAGGCTGGCCCGTGTGGCCCAATCCAACAGACGAGCTACTGTAGCTCAAATTGATGAAAAAATGTTGGTGTAGTACTACACTGTGTAACTCCTTCCCTTGCTCATTCTAGCAGGCTATTTCTAGAGATATCCTGAAGACAAGGTGGTTTTACAACTGGCTCAAGGTTATACATTTGTCTTACCTCTTTGACAGCTCTGTGGTAATATTACAAGTCAGCAGGTTACATCATTTACAGTCTACCTACTTTCTCAGGCCCACAAGTGCCAACAGAAAAAAAAACTAAAATGTCTCTATTCTCTGTGGATATTGGATTGGAGTAAATTTAGACTGTACTTCACCTTTCTTAATTAAAAGGAAAATCCCTGAAATCTCACGGGTGTGTGTAGTCAACCTTATTTGATTGTCATTCTGAGCCTAGACAGACCCATCCTTAGCAATAGAAATTCTTTGAGTCCCACTATTTTATCCATTGACCATTCATCTTTGTGTCTTTACCTTTGTGTCTTAACTCATTAAGCCCCGTTTTTTTGTGGTTATTGTGTATAAATACGCATTCATTCTGAATGCCAATGTCCCGGCCTGTACAGTCTAGTGTTGACTCGTCTTAAGTTTTAGCCATATCACACAGTAGGCCTCCTGGTGCCCACAAGTCCATTATCAGTGAGCAGTGAATAGAGACAATAGATCCTGTCATAGCGGGTGGCCACTTTGTCGTCCTCCAAGGCTGTAGATGTGTTCACAGCTAATGAATTCTATCTGTTTTTGTGAATATGCTTTAATAGTAGTCATATGTCACCACTGGACATTTGATCGGTTGTAAATCGGTGGGAAATATATTTTCAACAGTCTCTTGCACAGTAAATTTCCACCATTTTAACTTGAGGTCCGGGTTAATCCGTTGTGGTCGACTTATGGTCTTATTAATGCATTATTGTTGGGTTATAATCTTATTAATGCATTATTGTTGGGATTATGTTTTTTCCATGCAACATTGCAGGGTCATGAAGTTTAATTCCATATTGTAGGGTTTTGGTCGTTATAAATATATTATTGGCAGGTTATTATGGTCTTAACGTATTACTTCTGGGGATGTAGCCTTGTTAATGCCTTATTGTAGTGTTTGTGTGATATCAATGCATTGTTATAGGGCTATGAATTTATGAATGCATTAATGTAGGGTTCTATTCTCTGGCACTGGATAAAATGTTTTGTCCTTAAACATTTCCACTTAAGGAAGTTTAGCTCACATGAAGGGTAGTTAATCTAAAACAATCCGATTAAAAATCAATGGGATATCTTGGAATAATTGAATGCACACATCAATGATTCATTTCAGAGTCTCTCTGAGCAACTCCGTTAACTGTCTTTCTCTTCAGAGGAAGGGCACACTGTTCCTATCTCTTATTTTTACCACTGTGGACTGAATAGTCTTGAGGATGAAATTGATATCCTCATTGAGTAGCTTGTTATCTGGCAGATGGATGTTTGTTGGACTGAATGGCAGATAATTGCCTGTTCCTGTGTACAGTACATCTGCTTCTTAGACCTGGGCCTGCTCTCTGGTTTGCCAGGGGCAGTTTAGTATTGTTAAAGCTTCGGTTGGTGTGTGACATTCTGTGTAGATGTTAGCAGCACGGCTAGCCTCAGAAGGGACTACATGCATTAAACATAGGTTTTATTCAAAACCACAAATAACCAAATGCAGTGTTGAAATATGTACCGTATCATCCACATAAAGAATGTTTGATTCAAACATTGCAATTTACATCTGTGAAGACATAAACAATCTATATAACTGGAAAATGGGTTTATCCATTTTGAAAAATGTATGTAGAGGTTTGTAGAGGCATAACATGCTTTTGTCCTTATCATATTGGTATCTGTCTGTTATCTGGAACGAGTTGATAACATTGTACACTTGCATCTGATGCTAACTCATGAACCGTGTTCAGAGTGATCATCATTATTAAGAGTTACTTAACTTCACCATATCACTTTGCAGCCTCATCCATAATCCAAAGGAAATACATTCCCAAGCTATCCGCTGTTTAACCACTCTCAGATCTGGGTTAGTTGGTCTTCCAGTCAGAGGAATTGTTGAAAATGAGAAATACCCAGTAATTAAAAGGGATATATAGATGGTCACTACAGTAATTGTTAGTAAAGATTTCATGATTCTCAGTGTGTGTGCGCGGGGGTAAACAAGCTTTTATGTGTCTTTGTAGCAACTTAGTGTTGTTTCTACTTTCAACGAGTGGCCAACAGGGAATGAACCAGTCTTGGCTCGCTATCAGTAATCAATCATTTTATCTCAAGATGGTGTTTACAATTGATTTAAATTCTTATGCAATTTTTCAATAACAGACATGAGGCACAGGTGAAAAAATATAATGATCTTAGTAGTACTTCAAACACTTGTGCAACATTCAAAGAGAAGAATACACACAATGATCAGTAAGCACAAAGAAGCCAACACAACCAAGGTGTAATTAGTGGCGGTGGTGATGAGATGGAGTGCAGGTGTGTTGAAGGAGATTAGGGTGCGGTTAGTCCGTGGCTCCCTGGTTGCCGGGGTGGTGATGTCATGCCCGTGATCAGTAGACTGGGGAGCAGACGTAGTCGTGACAGCGATGCATGTCTCCAAAGGGAATGGCATTTCAGACATTTGAGAACGCTAACACGTCCAATACGTCCGGTCCAGCCAGAGCCAGCCACTTCATAACACAAAAGAGAAGTTGTCCAGCTAATTCCCTACAACACTAGATGCAGTGTTTCTTTAATACGCTACTCTAGAAAGCTACTAGCTACAGTAGCAACATTATTTCTTTACAATATACACATTTTTATCAAGAAGCAATTGCCTTGTTCTGAACCGAGTCAATGCAGTGTCTTTAAGACTCAGCTGCGTGGTAAGCTGTTTCACATCAATGTTACAATATAGAGATTGATGCTTCACTGCAGAAGAACACCTGGAAGAAGGTGGTGTGTAAGGTAACTGGTTTGTAGACTACAGAAAGCCAATTAAACATATAATATGTTGCCACTGGTTGTACAGTAAAAGTGAAGCTTTAGAGCCTAAAAAAGCCTGGAAAATCATTTATTATGTCATGTACAGTATGTGCTAAATGTGGGTTATTTCACAGATATAGAACAGGGAGTTATTTCAGAGATACCCGTACTTTAGAACAGGTGGTGATGTCAGAGATAATATAGAACAGGGGGGTATTTCAGAGATACCCGTACTTCAGAACAGGTGGTGATGTCAGAGATAATTCAGAACAGGGGGGTATTTCAGAGATACCCGTACTTCAGAACAGGTGGTGATGTCAGAGATAATTCAGAACAGAGGGGTATTTCAGAGATACCCATACTTCAGAACAGGTGGTGATGTCAGAGATAATTCAGAACAGAGGGGTATTTCAGAGATAGTTGAGGAGGCCAAGGCATCTGCATATTCAGTAAAGCCAGTCGGGTCTTTTCTCTCCAACCTGATTGACATCTCTCTGACACAGTGAAAATGGGGTGGGGGGGCTAAGTGTGCCCAATCATATTAGCAGAGTGGCACGTTGTGCCCTTGGCACACGTCTGTGAGTGTGTGCTTCCGTACGTCCACTTTGGTTGGACATGCCTCTCCACACACTCCGAGGTGACTGCACAGCGATGATGAGATTATGTAACAACAACGTTGCTGAACCTTAATAGTTGGTAAACCCAGCTTAACATGGATTATCTTTGGCAGCACCCCCTCCCCCTACCCCATAGTCTTCAGTCAGGGTGGGGGTTGGCGCGCCATAAACACTAAAGCCAGATGGGACAGGCCTAAGCTGCTTAGAGTCACATTAATCATGGGGCTAAGTTACCATCAATGTTGTGGCATCTAAGGCTAGAAGGGGTACACAGAACATACATGGGAGAGGGGTTACACAGGACGTACATGGTAGAGGGGTTCCACAATACATACATGGTATAGTGGTTACACAGGACATACATGATAGAGGGGTTACACAAGACGTACATGATAGAGGGGTTACATAAGACGCACATGGTAGAGGGGTTACACAGGACATACATGGTAGAGGGGTTACAAAGGATGTACATAATAGAGGGGTTACGCTAGATGTACATGGTAGAGGGGTTACACAAGACGTACATGGTAGAAGGGTTACACAGGATCTACATGGTAGAGGGGTTACACAGGGCATACATTGTAAAGGGGTTACATAGGGCGTACATGGTAGAGGGGTTACACAGAACATACATGCTAGAGGGGTTACACAGAACATACATGCTATAGGGGTTACACAGGATGTACATGCTAGAGAGGTTACAAAGGATGTACATTGTAGAGGGGTTACACAGGACATGCATGGTAGAGGGGTTACACGGGACATACATGGTAGAGTGGTTCCAAAGGACGTACATGGTAGAGGGCTTACAAAGGACGTACATGGTAGAGGGGTTACACATGATGTACATGGTAGTGGGGTTATACAAGATGTACATGGTAGAAGGGTTACACAGGATCTACATGGTAGAGGGGTTACACAGGGCATACATTGTAAAGGGGTTACATAGGGCGTACATGGTAGAGGGGTTACACAGAACATACATGCTAGAGGGGTTACACAGAACATACATGCTATAGGGGTTACACAGGATGTACATGCTAGAGAGGTTACACAGGATGTACATTGTAGAGGGGTTACACAAGACGTACATGGTAGAAGGGCTACACAGGATCTACATGGTAGAGGGGTTACACAGGGCATACATTGTAAAGGGGTTACATAGGGCGTACATGGTAGAGGGGTTACACAGAACATACATGCTAGAGGGGTTACACAGAACATACATGCTATAGGGGTTACACAGGATGTACATGCTAGAGAGGTTACACATGATGTACATTGTAGAGGGGTTACACAGGACGTGCATGGTAGAGGGGTTACACGGGACATACATGGTAGAGGGGTTACACAGGATGTACATTGTAGAGGGCTTACACAGGATGTACATGGTAGAAGGGTTACACATGATGTACATGGTAGTGGGGTTACACAGGGCATACATTGTAAAGGGGTTGCATAGGGCATACATGGTAGAGGGGTTACACAGAATATACATGTTAGAGAGGTTACACAGGATGTACATTGTAGAGGGGTTACACAGGACGTGCATGGTAGAGGGGTTACACAGGACATATTATTGTGTGAGACAGAGAGAATGTCAGAAGAGATAGTTTTAAGCTCGTCATTTTGCTACCAAGATAAAAGTTGTCACATTATAAGTGTGTCACAATGTGTTATGACAGTAGTAAGGAGCAAGATGCCGAATCCCAGTGGAAATTGCGTTTTTATTTTCAAACAGAAATGTACTCGTATGCAGGCACGAAAGGAAAAAAACTCAACTACTATAACTATCTTCTCTTGTAACTAACTAGAAAAACAACTAACCTAATAGAACAGCAGTGTCTGTTTTGAGAAACAAGCGACTTAATGAATACTAGGAGAGAACTTGAACTTGAAACCTGCAACCAACAACACACAGACAGGAAACAAGAAACGACAAAGAACATAGGGAATTAAATAAGGAACTAATGATTAACATAAACCAGGTGTGAACACAGAACTACACTCAACTAAAACAGGAAAGACCATAAAAGGACATGGATAAAGACAGTAGGGAGAAACCAAAACCATGGAGAGGTTAAACCTAAATAAAACACAGAAGCAGAAGGAAAACCTGACATACACTAGACTGGGAAACACTGGGGAACTATATGAATGAACAGAACACATTATACAGACACCCAAAATGAATAAACCAACACACAGTTGAACTAAGGAATACATACAACACCTTACACAGGAACAGGAAAGGAATCAAGGCAAAGTGTGTAGAGAACAGACTAAATTAATGCAGTCTAGTCAAATGTAATCTGTTTTGATTTCCTGTTGGAGAGTATGTTTAAAGCACAGTCATAATAATAATAATATTATAATGGCATGTCCAGTGATGTTACACAGGACAGTGGAACTGTCAATTCTTAGAAACTACTTTTTTACTTGCTGACTTACAACCCCAAATCCGTATAAGTTGGGGCAGTATGGGAAAATCATAGAAACAAACAAAACAAGTAATCTGAAAATCAAATCACCCTGTATTATATTAAAAAAAACACATTGAACACGTTATGTGATATTTTAATTTATGAATGTAAATCTGATGAATGCAACACACCAAAAACGTTGTGACAGTTGACTGTTTACCGCTTTGTAACATCACATTTTCTTTTAATAACACTTATTAAGCATTAGGGCTGTAACAGGAGTCCCAGTGCGGGACTCCTGTTCCATAGGAACTGAGTATCGTACTCCTTGTGTATGTTAATATTCTATTCGTGTTTATGGTGGATATCTTTGTTTAGTTAATTGTTATATGGCCAGTGCTTATGTACTGTAGTTCTTATTTATCAAATGTATGTTGAGTGTTTCGGTTATGTGTGCTGTGAAGCGCCTTCTTTTCTTTCACCTGGTACTGATTGGGGACTGAGTTAGTCTAATCAACGAAACACTTTCAGCTGGTTGGCTCAGTCCCTATATCCGTCCGGGTGAAGAAGAGGAGGGTGTGATTTATTAATAATATATTGTCACGGTTTTGAACGCTGTTGTTTCAGGGAGCCAGGAAGCTTGCTAGTTGTGAAAAGAGTGTGTATGTATCTAGAATATAATTGCGTACGCTCTTTATATAGTTTAGTTGCGTCCACACCGCGTTAAGAGTGTGTGACACACATATATATATATACCCGTTGTGCTACTCGCCTCTCTGTTCACCTGCAACTAACCAACCTATGTGCTCCCTGGATTATTCATTAAATGGAAGCTAATCATCTCCCTGCCTGGATCTCCTTCTCTTAACACACACACCCACACAATAATGTGACAAGGGCAATGAGGACATCAAGCTGCATTCTCCCCCATTCATCCATTATGCATGTCTTCTTCAGCTGCATAACTGTACGGGTCCTTCGTTGCCTTATTTTGCGCTTCATAATGCAGCACACATTTTCAGTTGGATACAGGTCAGGACTGCAGGCAGGCCATGCTAGCACCTGCACTCTCTGCTTATGCAACCATGTGCTTGTAATCCGGGCAGAATGTGGTTTAGCGTTTTCCGTTTGGAGAATGCAGGGAAGTCCCTGGAATAGACAGCGTCTGGAGGGCAGCATATGTTGCTAAAAATGTGTACATATCTTTCAGCATTACTGGGGCCCTACAGATGTACAAGTTATCCATACCATGTGCACTGACACCCCCCCCCCGTACCATGATAGATGCTGGCTTTTGGACCTGGTGCTGATAACAGCTTAGATGGTTATTTTCCTCTTTGGCCCGGAGAACACAACGGCTGTTTTGCCCAAAAACGATTCGAAATGTTGACTCGTCGGACCACAAAACCCAATTCCACTGTGCTACTCTCCATCTCAGATGAGACGGAGCCCAGAGAAGTTGGCAGCACTCCTGGACAGTGTTGATTTATGGCTTCTGCTTTGCATAGCAATCTCAACTTGCAACTTTGGATGCAGCAGTGAATGGTGTTGACTGACAAAAGATCACCGAAGTATTATGTCAGGATATCCAATACATAGTCATGATGGTTTTTAAGTCAGTAACATTGTCAGTTGCCTCAGGGCTGTCAGTTGCCACAGGGCTGCTGTTGCCAGCTAGACTACAATTGTTGGTTGTTGAAACGTGAAAGTAAACTCAGTTTTAATGAATAGAAAACACTGTACAAACTAAGAGCCTACTATTAGCCAAGACACTACGACTATGTAGATACCTGTATATGTATACGACCAAACACCTAACATACACTTTAAGTACACATGGACAATGACCAACTGTAAACTTTACAAAACCAGGAACTTCAAAACCGATAGTGATGACTGAATCAAAGTCCTGTGTTGTTAACTGGCCGACATAAGCAATAGATAGGGGAAAGGTAGATGATCAGGAAACAATGAGTCTGGTTAAACAGAACACATGGAGTGTGAGGCGGCTGGAACCACCACACTGTCACTGCCAGGAGGGGGCACTGTGACAGCAGTGCAGTTATTAAATTTAATAATTTAATATTTTTATTTTTTATGTATTTACCACTTTTAAAAAGTTAGTTGTACCCCTTTAATAAATTTCTATCAATATGTCAACATTGATCTAATCTATCTATGTTCATTTTAAATCGGTATTTAAAGCTCTCAGTTTTCTATACTTTCTACCCTAAGGCTTAACCCCCCCCACCATCCTCACCAACATTCCTGTCTTACTGTACTTCCTGTCTTACTGAGCCCTCAGGACTTTTCTTCCCATTGTCTTCTTTTCCTCTTGCCTTTCTACCCCTCTCTCACTTGCTAGTTCTGCTCTTTTCTTTATTGTATTTGGGGGTGCATGCCAACTCCCATTTCATACCTTTAACCTCATGTTTGTCTCTCGTCATATCTCTCATCCTCTCTGTAGCTGTTTTTCTAGGTTGTACTGTGCTTACATCAAATCTAATCATACACAGGTCACTGCTCAAAAAGTCACAAGATATCCCTCCCCTGTATTCACTGTGCATGTGGATTTATTTGAAGAAGTGCTATTCCTCAATGGCTGGTGTACCATAATTCAGGATATGAATATGTATATGTAAATATGAATATGTATTAAGCAGCACAATGTATTATGGCTCCTTTCATTCTCCACCTGGAAGTTAGTCTTCATACCGCATAACTCTGATATACTGTATCATTGTACCTCAGGAACATCGTTGGCTGATGTTAATGTACCATTCTTCTAGAACCTCAGTATGTCTAACTACATTACACTTTTAAATCTGATTTCAGGGTTCTAGCAGTGGACCTAAAGCTCACTGAAAAAAGGTTTCTCTGGTTTTAGTACTGATGTATGTGTTTAGGTAAAATGAAAATTCCATAAGATACTGACAACATTTCTTCTAAATTCTAAATAAAAATATTGTCATTATTCAGAGCATTTATTTGCAGAAAAGGACAACTGGTCAAAACAAAAATAAAATGCAGTGTTGTCAGACCTCAAATATTGCAAAGAAAATTTGTTGATATTCATTTTTCAACAACACAGCACTACTAAGTGTTAACTTAGGAAGAGATCAAAAATCAATATTTGGGGAAAAATAATCTTTGTATAATAATAATGAAAGTCTTTCATGCATTTTGGCATGCTCTCCTCCAGTCTTTCACATTGATATTGGGTGACTTTAGGATGCTCCTGGTACAAAAATTCACCTCAGCTTTGTTTTATCTTCCTCTTGATCACATGCCATAGTTTCAATAGAGTTGACTTAAGAAAATATTTGGTGTGGTCTCTTAATTTTTTTAAGAATTGTATTTATTTTATTGTTTATTACAAACACTGCATCTCTTTCAGGATTATATGAGAGGAAATAGCACATTTATTAAATTTGAAAGAATACTTACGTAGCCTGGAGTCTGAGACATCCTACCAAAACAATTGCATCCATACAGAAGTAGAATAGTGAGTGTGACTGTTTAAGTGGTCGTCACAGAGGCAGGAATTAATGTCATTTTAAGGATGCGCTCCGCAGGGAAACAAGTAGTGGAAAGTATTATTGAAGGCTGGGTCACGGAAGGAAAAACAGAGCCACCAGTGTTTTTAGGCCTGGTACAGGGAAAGGACATTATTTCGGTCATTATTTATAATTTCAGACTTGATTTTCCCTTTTTTTTTAAATATACCCACACAATTCCATTGTCAATAATTCACATGTTGCTGAATGATTATTTCCTACTAATAATAATAATAACTAGTAATACAGTGAATGTAATCACTCAGCTGTTAGTGTAACTTTAACACACACATTGATTGATGATAGGCTTTCGAATTATGCATGTTGAAGTGGGTTTCCTTTAAAGGAACAAGTCATGTTTGAAGCTAAGCAATAGAAAACAAATAGTTGAATCTACTATCGATAATGGAGACACCATCTATACGCATGTCTCTGCTTCTGTGTGAAATCCTCTTGAGGCTGTCCATTATAGTCTCATTTGTTTTACAACGGGAGACAGGTTCAGTACTCATCGTTGCATCCTTTATCAAGAAGCAGCATAGCGCCCCGTATTGCACTGCTGGTTTGCTTCTAAAGCTAAGCAGGGTTGGGCCTGGTTAATCCCTGGATGGGAGACCAGTGCTGTTTGAAGTTGTGTTGGAGGGTCAGTAGGGGGTACTCTGGTCTAAAGATCATTCCCAATGCCCCAGGGTAGTGATGGGGACATCTGCCCTGTGTAGGGTGCCGTCATTCGGATGGGACGTTAAACAGGTGTCCTGACTCTCTGTGGTCATTAAAAATCCCATGGCACTTATCGTAAGAGTAGGGGTTTTAACCCCAGTGGCATGGCCAAATTCCCAACCAGGCCTCACTTTAATCATGGCCACCTCATAATCGCCCTCCTTCCTAATTGGCATATATAACTACTCACCTCTCCACCTGATAGCTGATGTGTGGTGAGTGTTCTGGTGCAAAATGACTGCCGTGCATCACCCAGGTGGGTGCTACACATTGGTGGTGGATGAGGTGGGCTTTCCCCCTCACTGTGTAAAGCGCTTTGAGTTACTTGGAAGAAAAGCGCTATATAAGTTGAATGCATTATTATTATTATTAAGAAGTAGACTGGTTGTCTTTAAAATGTCAGAGCGGTGCATTTTGCTTTTCCACTAACTGCTACCTTATAGCATATTACAGTGAGGAAACAAATATTTGATACCCTGCTGCTTTTGCACGTTTGCCCACTTAAAAAATAACATAAATTAATCCAGAAAACAAAGAGGTTATTAATTGATTTGCATCACAATGAGTGAAATAAGTATTTGATCCCCTCTCAGCAAGATTTCTGGCTCCCAGGTGACTCAGGTGACCCAGGTGACTACAGGTAAAGGGCTGAGATCAGGAGCACTCCCTTATGTGGGAGCCATGCCGAAGGATACAATATTCGTACCTTGCAGGGTACAGCCCTAGCGACAAGGTTTGTACCATTTTAGGTACATTCCCGTAACTTTTTTCTGAGAGTGTACTTTGCCCCTCCCTGGCCTAGTTTTAAGAATCGAGGAAGATGTACCCAGCTTTCAATCAGTCAACATTCAGCTAGTTAATAATACATGTAATGGGTATTATGGGGTGGATTTGCACCTTTACTACTTATTGCACTGGCTGGGTTAGATGCTAAACTACGTTTCATTGCCATGGTTTTGTGCATTGAAAATGTTGAATCTAATCTAATCGAATGACCCCTTTACATGTATCAAATAAAATGAGGTGAATACTAAGGAAGCAATCAACTCTTTTGAGTATTTTGTTTGTTGGTTTTTAAATATAATGTTTATAATCCTTTTTTATATTCAGTGACCAAAACTGGACATTTTATACAATTTATTTCCAGATTGTAACAAGACCAAATATATTAAAGTCCTCAAACATCGCCCTCAGGGCCGTCTATGTCAAACACAATTGATGTGAAGCAGCTCGGCCCTGGTAAAAAGGTACAAGATTTCATGTCTTTAACCCGCAGATTGGAGTTCAGCCACATCATTAATATCAGCGCAGAATAGCAGCATGCTTCGTATAGATTTTTCTTCAGAAGGAGGTGAAATGTACAGAAGCCCCCACTCTGCTACACAATTAGACTGGGAAGGCTTGGAGCCTGGTCTCATACTGTAGGATGTAAAGGGTCCAGTCTCTGATCTGTTGGCTGCATTGTGTAGGTGATAAGCTGTGTTGTGTA
>JACXGM010014779.1:0-21818 GCA_016801145.1 Umbra pygmaea | reverse complement strand
GTGATGCCAGTAGGGAGTGATGCCAGTAGGGAGTGATGCCAGTAGGGAGTGATGCCAGTAGGGAGTGATGCCATTAGGGAGTGATGCCAGTAGGGGGTGATGCCAGTAAGGAGTGATGCCAGTAGGGAGTGATGCCAGGAGGGGGTGATGCCAGTAGGAAGTGATGCCATTATGGAGTGATACCAGAAAGGAATGATGCCAGTAGGGAGTGATGCCAGTAGGGAGTGATGCCCGTAGGGATTGATGCCTGGAGGGGGTGATGCAAGTAGGGGGTGATCCCAGTAGGAAGTGATGCTAGTAGGAAGTGATGTCAGTAGGAGGTGATGCCAGAAGGAATTGATGCCAGTAGGGGGTGATGCCAGTGGGAAGTGATGCCAGTATGGAGTGATGGCAGTAATAGATTATCCAAGTATAGGGTGATGCCAGAGCCTGTCTACGGAGAGCCTGTCCACTCCCTATTAAACCCCATTGTACCAAATTTGGTTGCAGTTCCACCAGTCAGTTTCCCATTGTCATTGAGAAATCTCAGATTTGATTGTAGTTTTTGCAAATTCAACATGGATTATAGGTCGAAAGTTGAAAGAACGAGTACTTATGTCCTTTTGATTTCTTACAGTTTGAGTCATTCTTGCCCATAATACGCTTGCATTCTGCTAATGAATGCTGATTGGTCAGTGGACTGATTACGACTAGATCCCACTTGATGGCAACCAGCCTGTCTATCGCCATTCTCTCAGAATGTTAAGGTGAACTTTTTCCCCCAAGTTTGTTTTTAGGCCGCAGGAACTGTTATTTTGGTTACTGTTACTTATTGCCTGTTGTTTTGTATGTACTGTGAAATTTATATTGGGAAATAAATTGAATTTGTGTATTTGTTGTGTTATTTGTGTGTTCAGAAATACATGATACATGTATACATGGTACAGTATTGCCACCTTAAAAAAACAGCCATTTATATATATCAATACAAATTTGAAAAGAAAATGCCTTTTAGATGTGCAATGATGAAATAGTGGTAAAGGGTTGTACTATTTCTCTTACAAGGTTATATTTATACATATATATATATACATTACGAAAATGTAACGTATGTGATCCTGTGTTAATTGCCAAAAGCCTATCTGAATTTACGTGGTTCACATCGGAGTGAAAGTTGGATAAATCAACATCAAATCGGCTAATGCCCAACCCAGTCAATTTGCGTGGGCTACCACCACAGATTGCAATGATACGTGTAAGCAATGGGGGACTCATCCATTGTGAATATTTCGGCATGGTCTTTAAAGCATTAGCAAACCAAAACTTTCTAGCACGTGTATTGACAGTGAGAGCCTAGCCTGTCAGCTATGTATGTCATTATCTTGCTGCTAGTAGCTCTATTGCTACTAACCGGAAATAGGCAACCACAGTCATCATCATGTCGTTGTGCATTGTTTAGAGCAGAATAAGGTGAATAATAAAGTAATATCATCCAACCCCTGTGTGCGGTCTTTTCTTTCTCCACACTTTCACTCACTAATCAGCAGCTATGTCGCCAAGCCTACATGACCCCAATGACCATTAAAACTGTGTCTTTATGTTATAAATATATATACTGTATATATATGTGTGTGTGTGTGTGTGTGTGTGTGTCTGTTAATATTGCAGCTTGGTCTTTAAAACATTGGCAAACCAAAACTCTTTCTTGAACGTGTATTGACAGGGGAAAGTCTAACCGATAAAAAAAAGAGGTGAGTTTGCCATAAAGCAGAATCTCTGGCCGTACAATGTGTGTGACGTCATGGACATTTTAAAAGGCTTTTTAGAAGAAAAAAGCGACTTAAAAAAAACACCCAGCAGTGTGTATTTTCTTTGCCTCCCCTTTCGAATGTAACATTCAAATTACTAGACAAAAAATTGTATCCTGAGAAAAGTGGATTTTTTGGGGTATAGACCACCATTCATGCTGCACTCGCCCATGACCGCCCTCATATGGAACTAGAGTGGAACTGCAACCAGTTCAGAAGCCGGATGTTTTCAGACAGTGGCACTTCTCTCCAGATTTGACATTCTCTGGTGATGCCATTAGGGGGTGATGCCAGTAGGATGTGATGCCAGTAGTTGGTGTTGACAGTAGGAAGTGATATCAGTAGGGGGTGAGGCCATTAGCAAGTGATGCATCACAACCACAGAGTTATGTGAGCAGCAATGTTGTGGTCAAATCACCAGATTTCAGGTACGAACTGTGTCAGGTACGAGTCAGGTGTCAGTATAACTATAACACTGCCGCTCGCCAGTTGATGTAGTATGATGGGCATTTCAAATATTTTCGGTTACAGCTCGTCTGGCAATGTTTACTAAAAAGAGCCATCTTATTTGGCCTTTAGTGGAAAGAATACTAGAAATGATAGGGCAAAGTAACAGGTCTTTTCTGCCTCTCCTGGTATGACAAAGTTAGCTGGCTGACTGAAAGTGCTGTAACAAAAAAAATTTACTGCTGGCCATGCCTCTTGATGAAAACATCTCACAGATGTGTTGTTAGGTCAAAGGTGGGGTTTAGAGATCTCTTTAACTTTGACAGGGCATAAAAAATGCATGAAAAGAGTCATGACCATGTGAGTGCATGTGCAAGATTAAGTTGCATGGGCAGGATCAGGGTTGAGAATGCAATCAATGAAGGTGCTCGCATACAAGTGGCTAAACATAACGAAAAACAAAACAGGGCCTTCCTAAACCGTCTTATTTCTGTGACATCCTTGCTTGGCTGGCAGGAGCTGTCATTTAGGGAGTAGTGAATCATCCAACAAGGGGAATTACAGGGAGTTCACAGAAACATTAAATATGACTCACACATTTCGAAGTCCTCAACTGTATTTTCTGGTATATCCCATACTATTCAAAATTACTTGATCTCTGCTCTTGCAGCCACAGATTCTGATCAGATCAGAGATGAAATTCAGGATGCTCCCTTTTTTGGTTGGCAGGTAGATGAAACAACTGATACATCCTGCCGTGCCCAACTCTCTGTCATTGTTCGCAATGTGGATAGGGCAGGTAAAATTCAGGAGTGCTATATTTGATTTTCTCATGTTTCTGGAGGGTGAGATGGTCAGTCTGTTTTAGATGTATTAAATGAGAACATGCAGGGCTAAAATTATTATATATAAAGGATAAGATTGTGGCACAGACCTATGATGGGGCTTCTGTCATGGCTTCAGCTCTCAATGGTCTGCAGGCCAAAGTGAAATCCATAGCCCCCAGTGCAATGTTTGGGCATTAAAATTTTCTTTTTTTATGAAGATTTAATTTTTTTCTTTCAATTTAAGGTTACAGTATATTCATAACATTTTGAGTTCAAAACCTACAGTAGGTGATAAGCAACAAAGGCATTTGTGCAAAAACAGTTTTGGTTTTGTTTGTATGTACCAACCGTACCAACAACTCTGGGGAAAAGCACTCTATATTGTAGTCTATACAATGGTTTATAGCATTGTAACTTACATTTTGTCATTCTTGAATATCCATACAATTTATGCCTGTAACACTTTTTGTCTTCCATGGGTGTAATGTGGATTACAGGAGACACACGCGAAGGACAGTTGAAATAAACTATGTTTTAATTGTAAAGACTTAATCAAAAGAATTACTGCCAGATGGGGCTGATAATGCAGATAATGCACTAAAAACTTGATACAGAAAATACAAACAGATTGTCAGGGGAACAATACCTCACAACTACAAACACACTTCACAGAACTTAAATATGTTGGTAATTAGGAGTGGCTGCAGCTGTGACTAAATGATAGAAACAGTAATTGGATAATAACAGATGCACACAAGGAGGAACGTAAAGCACACACAAGTATGGTAAATAAATGTTAGGTTCTGATAGGGAGACTGTGACAATGCCAAAGTTTTTCTTCTAAAACTGGACTGTACCGATGGCCCAGCCTTTTATGGAAAGTTCACATTATGGTTAGTAATTGTGTCAGAAATGTAATCTAAAAATATAGTTATTTGTTTTCCACATCTCTTCTTGCAAAGAGCAAATCATACTGTAGGTAACCTTGCTTATGCATGAACAAGGAATAATTGCAGATTGAACAATTGTGCAAAGATGATTTGTATACATGAAGTACATTATTTACATTCAAGGATGATGTCTTAATTTAGTTTGACATGATTTTCTCAACTGAGTTTTGAGTTTTTGTATGGAGTTGTTGTTGCTGCTTGGCAAAATGTGCTTGGCAATGCAAAAGCAATAAGATATGATACTGCTGTTAAAAGGGAGATGAACTTGACTGCAGTTTTTCTAAGAGTAATGAGATAAATTGGAAGTAGTGATGTTAATAGGAAGGGATGTTTGTAGAGAGTGATGTTTCTAAACAGTGATGTTAGTAGAAAGTCATAGACAAAGGACTGAAATTAAATGAATTAGGGACCAGAGAAATTAAATAAAGCATAACTGAAAGAAGAGAAAGAGTGAGACGTTATTGTTCATTCTTGGCTCTGTTTTCTGTAAGAGTAGCTTAAAAAGATAAGGCTAAAAGGTCTGTCAGTTCTATGTCCTTGTTCTCCATTTCTATTTCTCTCTCTTCTGTTTATTATTTTCTTTCTTGTCGGGAGCCTTTCCCTGACATCTGCAATCGAGTATGGTGGAGCATTTTACAACACCGGCCTCTCCCCCAGAGTCCATTAGTTTGGCTCTCCCAACATAAAGTACATAAAACACAACAGTACACATTAATTACATGTCTAATTGTCTTATTTACTGCTATATTTAGGTGGAATATTCCAGCCTTTTCTACTGAGCTAAAACCACATATTGACATGGTGGTTCAACCTCTATTTCGTTTTTGTTGAAAACTGAGCTTTAACACAAACACAGCAAGCAGGCTTTCCAAGAACAAAACAGACACAAAGACAAGCCCACATGCCACACAAAGACTCCAAAGCCTGCCTCCCCAACTCATGTCCTGTTTTAAAGATACCTTCATCTTTCTGCGCTCCTGTCATGAAGAGAATTCCTTTAAAACTAGTAAAGGAGTAGCGTCAAAAACTCGGGTCACAATATTTACAAAGACCACTTTTAATCCAGTCACAGCTTTCCCCTGCATTTATTTCTCTTTTTATGAGCTTAAAGTTAAATGAAACATATTAAAAACAAATGAATTTATGCTTAAATATTTTTCTGTGTTAAGCAAATGAAAGGACACAAATCTACAAAGACAAATATTAAAGTAGCTTTATACCAGATAATTACATTATGTGGGCTTTAACATATATTTTAGACCTTTTTAATGCAAATCTATTGAAAAACTGACCATGTACAAAACAAACATCCAAGCTCAAAATTGTAATTCCATTGTAGTTCCAAAACTATGGACAAACACTTTACCTAACCCAAGAAGCTACAGTACTTATGTATCCAGAGAACTATTTGAGAACTATTACCTTAAGGGCCAACATACACTCACCGGCCACTTCATTAGCTACACCTGTTCCACTGCCCATTAACGCTGATATCTAATAGGCAAATCACGTGGCAGCAAGTCCATGCATTTAGACGTGTAGACAAGATGATCAGCTGAAGTTCAAACCGAGCATCAGAATGGGGATGAAAAGTGATTTCATTGACTTTGAATGTGGCATGTTTGTTGGTGCCAGACAGGCTGGTTTGAATGTTTCAGAAAGGACTGATTTACTGGGATTGTCCCACACAACCATCACTAGGGTTTACAGAGAAGGGTCAGAAAAAGAGTAAATATCCAGTGAGCGGTTGATTTCTGGGAGAAAATGCCTTGTTGATGGTTGAGGTCAGAGGAGAATGGTCGAACTGGTTGAACTGATAAAGGCAACAGTAACTCAAATAACCACTGGTTACAACCAAGGTATTCAGAAGAACATCTCTGAATGCACAACACATCGAAACTTGTAGCAGATGGGCTACAGCAACAGAAGACCACACCAGGTGCTACTTATATCATTTAAGAACAGGAAACTGAGGCTACAATTTGCACCAGCCCACCAAAATTGGACTATCGAAAATTTGAAAAACATAGCCTGGTCTCAAATTTGCTGCAACATTCAGATGGTAGGTCAGAATTCGATGTAAACAACATAAAAGCATGGATTCTTCATGCCTTGTACCATCGGTTCAGCCTGCTGGTGGTGTAATGGTGTGGGGAATCTTTTCTTGGCACACTTTGGGCCCATTGGTACTAATTGAGCATTGTTTGAATGCCATAGCCTACCTGAGTATTGTTGCTGACCATTTCCATCCCTTTATGACCACAGTGTACACATCTTCTAATGGCTACTTCCAGCAGAATAGTGCATCATGTTATAAAGCTCACCTCATCTCAAATAGGTTTCTTGAACATAACTAAGTTCACTGTACTCAAATGGCCTCCACAGTCTCCACAGATGTCAATTCAATTAAGCACCTTTGGGATGTGGTGGAATGGATGTGGAGCCAAAACATCTGCAGCAACTGCATGTTACAATAATGTCAATATTCACCAAAATCCTGAGGAATCTTTCCAGCACCTTGCTGAATCTATGCCATGAAAAATTAAGGCAGTTCTGAAGGCAAAAATGTTTTTTGTGTACTTCATGAAGTGGGCAGTGCGTGTATATCTCCACTTCTATTATATTGCAACTTCACATTTTAGCTCTCTTTCACACCTGCCTTGTTTTAGTCTTGTTGAATTTAAACCTGGAGCATTTTCCCCATTAGTCTGCTTCATTTAGGGAGGTGAGAATGCCACTTGAATGAGGTGGTCTCTGGCTGCTTCCTTAGTGTTTTTCTTTTCAAGTGAAAATGCACGTTGCTACTAATTTAGTTTTTACAGTCAACCTTCCTGTCTGGGGGTGGGGACACCTCTCGGAACTGACTGTTTGCAGGTTGGGATGTCTGTGTCACCCGGCTAGCTAGCTTCTCTTAAATGTAGGCACACTTAGCTACTGCATAAGTCGCTCTAGATAAGTGTCTAATAAATGGCTAAAACTCATTTGTTTAGGTTTGATTATAATTTAGCAGCACTAGTTGTATTGCCACAGTATACGTTTATAAAAGTTTTGCAAATGTGTGCCAGTGTTTGTGAGGTTTGAGAACAATAAAGGAGATGGCGTTCTATACTTTATTCAGAACACCTGAAAAGAAACAACTAAGCTGTCATCAACTATATAAAAAAACAGGCTATAGTAAAGCCCAAAATAACAAACCTTTTGGCCTATAAGATGACAGTCACTCACTGTACATTAACGTAGTTAATGAGCAAGAGCTGAGTTTTTGAGCTGGGGCGTTGGAGGCAACAGTGCCTTTTGCTGGGGCATTGGAGGCAGCAGCGCCTTTAGCTGGGGAGTTGGAGGCAGTAGTGCCTCTAGCTGGGGCATTGGAGGCAGAAGCGCCTCTAGCTGGGGCGGGTGGAGGTAGTTCCTCAGCCATCTATAGTGGAGGCAGTTACTCAAGCAGCGCTGGTGGTGGAGTTGTGAAGTTGGAGACCAATGCAGGAGTTGGCATTCTATACTTTATTCAGAACACGTGAAAAACAAACAACTAAGCCATTGTCGGCTATATAACAACACAGTCCACATTAAATCCCAAAATATCACACTTTTATGCCTAAAAGGCAACAATCACTCACTGTACATAACGTAGTAAAACACGGATGAGGAACAGTTGAGTTTACATAGATTGAAACCTTCTCAGGATGAATACTTATAGCCCACTTAGCATGGTGCCACACAAGGGATAGTGAAGCATACATGCCTGCAGGTCACAATAACAGGATTTCATTGCATCAACCCCAATCTGGAAAGAATTTAAATTATATAGAATACCTAGGTGGTGCCAGAGTCCCAGTAACCAGACCTTCCTCAGTATTTAGTCCCATGTAAGAATCCTTACCCCGTATCAAGGGTTAAAGAGTTATGACAAAAGGTTTATTATGGATGCCTTTGCCTAAATTGATAGTCATAAAATATTAAAATGTTAATATTGTTAACGGTTCGCTAGTTCTACATTTACATATTACATCTTATCCAGAGCAAGTGCATACAGTATATTTTCATAAAGCCAGAAGAAACCACCACAGAGCTGAATAGTAATGCATTCTAATCAATGAATTAGTTGTTAAGATAAAAATAATAAACATAATAACCATAGTATATTTTATATAACTCTTCAGTTTGCCAATTTAAATACATGGGAGGGACATCATCAAGACCTCTTCTACGTATGTGGAAACTCAGCCAGAGCCATCTAGCACAACACTGTCTGTAGAGGCAGAAATATGTCATATGATTTGTCATCATAATGGCAAGGGAAGATATTAGGGTGTGGGGCAGGGTGTGGAAGGGGGGCATTCCGACATGTCGCCTAGGGTGCCAAATTCTGGACACATGAGGCCGAGCATTGTTATGCACCAAGAGGAAGCCAGTGCCCACTGCACCAGCGTAAGTTCTGACGATGGTTCTGAGGATTTCATCCCGGTACCTACACATTCACCATGGCGTCTCCAGACACTTTCACGTCTGTCATAAGTGCTCAGTGTGAACCTGCTCTCATCTGTGAAAAGAACGGGGTGCCCATGGCAGACCTGCCAATTCTGGCGTTCTCTGGTGAATGCCAATCGAGTTGCACAGGTCCCACTAGAAGAAGTTGGGCCCTTATGCCACTTTCATTGAGTCTGTTTCTAAACGGTTTAGTCAGAACCATGCATACCAGTAGCCAGCTGGAGGGCATGTTATAGGGCTCTGGCAGTGCTCCTCCTCACACAAGGGAGCAGACATTAGTCCTGCTTCTGGGTTGATGCCCTTCGACAGCCCTGTCCAGGTCTCCTTGTGTAACAGCCCGTCTCCTGGTATCTCCACCATGCTCTTGAGACTGTAGTGGGTGACACAGCAAACCTTCTTGCGACAGCACTGATGGTTGTGCCATCCATTTTGTTAACTGCAGCAAATGGTATTATGTTTAATACTAACAGAATTATCAATCAGCAACTTTTGGGGAATTGGGACTAATATCACTTCAGAACTAGCAGGCTTTAGTACAATATATAGAACCTGTATTTATCACAATATTTATATATTATATTGGTGGCTTGTTTTAAGGATAGTGTGGAGCAGTACGTGAGTGATCTGTGTCTGTGACCTCCACTAGATCAAGTCTTCAGCCAGGTAGGATGCTATGGAGTTGAGTTGGATATGCTAAAGTAATGTTAGGCTACAGTTTTTTTACAATATGTCTGAGTGGAATTCCATTGGACATAATCATTGCAGCATTTCAATTTGGAAGGGTAACACCACTGCCATTTATTAGACGGCAACTGTAAAGGAGTTGGTCGACGGTGCACACATGAATTATACAAATAATAATAATAATACAATAGGCAGATACTCAGAGTATACGTGTAACAATGTTGGGTGTTGTAGATGTAGGCAGGACGTAGAATGCAGGAGTTCTTGTCACTGAAATTTATTTGTGGATCCGGTCTTGACATTTAACTACAATAGCTTTCGGATTTTTAAGAGCTGCTATCTGGTGGCCAAAAAACTGGTACCTTTTAAAAAAAACTCCCCTGTGGTATCACTTTTATTTGTGGATGCAGTCTTTTTTATTAGAAGTAGACATTTTATTACAATAGCTTTATAGCTTTCAGAGTGTACACTTAGATCTTAATCTGCACATAGGATATACCAGCATACTATACTTAACATTGTATAGGCACGATAGCCATAACAGAGCATACACCTTTGATTTACATTTAGATACTAACATCAATTAGTTACGATACTTAAGGTGGTAATGATTAGTTGTTAAACTCAAACATGTGTGAATGAAGTCCAATATGAATTGTAGAAAGTGACATAACAGTCCTGGTCACAGGGTGGAACCAAACCCCAAATGAAGAGCGTTTTGGCAAGGCCGAATTCCTACCCAGCTAGGGAGTTTTCTACCAATTTGTACAACACCAGGCGTAGGTCTCTTTTACATTACGAGGTTATTACTGACACTAATTGAAGAAGGCATAAGCCAATAAAATATTTTATTTTGTGACTATGCAGACATCGGTAGGCTAAGACGTGAACCCTCAAGGAAACGAGAACCACATTCACGAGACCCCCCTAGATGTCCAAGTGTGAATGCAATTGTCTCAGAACTTTTTCAAGTGGGGCATGGAAAAAATATATAACATGTTTAATAACATTGTTTTTCTTTGATAGTTGATTCAGAAAAGGCCAGCGCAAATTCAAAAGCTATGGAAATAATTATGCGAATGAAGACAATCCATGGAGATATTATTTTGCTCTCTCTCGAAGTCTACAAGTGACCATAGTCAGACATGCCATGTGAATGATTTCATACCATACTTGCATTCATGGCTCTTGATGTGGAAATGGCCTTTGACCAAGTTAAATGCTTGTACATATTTGTTGGACTACAGAAATGTAATATAGATGTATCCCAAATGAATAGCAAAGTCCTTGAATAAACAACTGGACTTTTTTGTAAATGACATATTCTGGCCTCTATGATTGCTGGAAGGGCTTTACTGCTTCCTTTCCATTTCTCCCCTATATTGATAGGTTTTTATGTTTTTATAGAACACCAGATTTCTCCATGATTCCCTTTCTGTTTTTACTTGTGTCATATATACATATTTGAATTGAATTGAATGACTTTAACAAAAGCATCAGCTGTTAGAATCATAACTGAGCAAATTGGCATAGATTCCCTGAACTTCTCTCTTCTTTCTCTCTGTCTGAAATGTGGTTGTGAGGGTGCCTGAGGGTTTGAATAACTGTCTGGTGCCAGGCTACTCAGCCTCAGGGGCTTGTGGGAGATGAAGCAGAGGTCAGTGAAGGAGGTGGGGGCTGGGGATGGAGTGAGAGCAGAGATGTGGCCTGGCCAATGCTGTATGGAGGGATGAGGCAATGGGATGATAAAGGAATAGAAAGCATTGAGCACAATGGGTCCACCAGACCACTACCTGACCTTGATTATTCAATCTACACTTATGTCATGAAAGAACAAAAGAACAAATTAAAGACCAAAAGAAAACAGACAGGCTAAATAGCATGGACAGAAAGCGAATTGCCTTGATAGCATCAAACAAAGTTATTTTGTTCTCAAGTTATTGAGCCTCTTTGTGTAAAAAAACAAACGAGATATCACAAAAACAAACAGAAATATCATATGTGCCACTCTTTCTAAGCCATGTTCGCTGTCTAGCAGTAAGACCTTGTTCTCCATACAGCCAGCCTAACTGTTAAGACCCACAGGCTGATGAATGTGATGTCCGCCCCACTGGGATGAGATCCTTGTGGGGCTGAGAGAACTATAGGCTGCCTCCCTGGGTGGTTCTCTCTGGACCATAGATCTGGTTGTGATTTGGTGTTGTGGACTATAAGCCATGGCAGTCTCCTTATTTTCCCAGGATGCCTTGGGTAATGTGGCCGGGGTAATGAAGGGGTCAGGGGGGCTCCAGTCGTAGTATCCTGAGGGGGAATCCTGCTGAGGGAGCGGGATGAGTTGGGAGACAGAGGGGATCCGTCAGGACCCTTACCCTTCCAAAGTCAAAACAAACAGCAGTTTTGAGATATAATCTAGTGGGCTAAACTCTACTCACAACACATCATCCCAAAGCACCCCAAACAACCTCAGAATAAAGAGACTGAATTATTGCTGTGAGTGAAAACGGTCCTGACCATTGGGACATACAGTATTCCTTTATTGTTTTCAAAAAGTTGTGTTAATTTGTCTCTGGTTCATATGTCTGCTCAACATGCTATTCATCTAACAAGCAGACATCACATTGTCAGGCGGCTATGTCACAAGGTTCTACAAGAAATAATGTTACATTTTTTGATCCCCGACCGCGCCGACACAAGGACAAGAGACAGTGATATTGTAACAGCTTGTGCTGGGTGCAGGGATAAATGGAGACAGATGTGAAAGTTTCAAAGAAAGTAAACAGCATTTAATACAGATAACAACTGATTAAACGAAATGGACTACTGTACGTGGAGTTGAAAAGCATATTCATATACATAAAACACAATAAATTAACAATGGAATGGTGAAATGTAGACGAGGCAACAAGCCTGGGTAAACAGTATGTACAAAATCAAGTTGGTGGGCTGAAGGCTCCAAGTTCAAGCTTTCCAGGAGCAGGCAACCTGTTACAGTACGCACCTCCAAAGAGGAACAGACAGACACCGTCCAGGAGCTGCAAGGGGCGGCGCAGCAGGCACCAGCTGTGGAGGCAGCACAGCTGGCACAGGCTAAGTCGACGGGTGCTACATACACCGGTCTAGGGGGTGTGGCAGAGGGGGAAGAGTAGTTGGCACCACCTGAGGGGGCAGGAGCATTTGATACCTGCAGAAGGGTCTGAGCTGCAGGGTCTCTGGCACTGGCCACAAGATGGGCAGGACCTCCAACGCTGGTGTGGCGAGCTGGCCCACTGGTGCTGGCGTTGTTATGGCAAGTCGGCCTTCCAGCATTGACAGGGAGGGCTGAGTCACTGGCACTGAAGGGGAGGGGGAGCCACAGGAACTGGTACGGAGGGCGGAGCCACTGGAACTGGCATGGGAGGTGGAGCTGCTGGCACTGGGTTAAAGGGAAGAGCCAGTGGCACTGGCGTGGATGGAAGAGCCGTTGGCACTGGTTTGAGAGGTGGAGCCGTGGGAACCATCAGAGTGTGATGAGTCAGTCAAAGTATATTCACAGAGTAAAGCCCGATTCACACCAGGTCCGGCAAACTGGTTGCATTGCGGCAGAAGTCCATTCATTTCAATAGTAAGCAATGCGCACCGCTGCGGCTAATCTACCGGAACCGGCAAAATGCGGATGAGGTGCGGCGGGTGTCGCAAGAGTTGAGTAATAATATAGGAGTAAAGTTGGTAGCCTCGTCTACCTGCGCTGATGCCGGTAGGTGACGTAATTAAATCAACGTGACCTTTCACTTTTGTCACATTTGCCTGCCCGCACGAGCATCGTATTGTTGTGAGACGGTGAAAAGCAGGGTAAGATAGATCACCACAGAGAGATTGTTTCCCAAATCATTTAGCTGATGTTCAAAATTACAGTAAAATGTATCTTGATTTGTAGTGTCATTTTGAAGTACATGTTTGGCACCAAAACCTTTTCAACAAGCATCATTTTAAAATGAATATACCAGTGAAAGTGGCTACCACTCGGTTTCTTTTCTATATCAGCTAGCTGCCCATGTCTGCGCTGTTAATCCATTCCACTTGCGTTCTTTAGAAAAAGCCAATCTTTTCAGAGATCTGTTTCATGCTTTACCCTATACACTATAGTAGCCGCGATTTGACTTCAGCGCGAAAGAAGATGATTTATATGGATGGAAAATATCAGCTGGCTAGCTACAGTAGTTATCTATAATTTAGCCAGTAAGGAGAACTTTCATTTAGACAAGATGAAACCAGTAGCTAATGTTGTTCTGCAACCAGCCTACAGGTCTTTCTACTAGTCAACCTGGCGGTATCTAGTGCAATATTAGATAGTACATAGTCTGCACTACATGAATAGCCACTGTGTGTGTCTGACTGAATTATTTGACTAATGCAGAGTGTGTCTGAGCCAGAATCAGGAGTGTCAGATGGATGTGAGTTACGGTGGATGGATCCTGAGGTGAGTGATAAAACGGATAGTATAAATTAAAACTGTTTAGACAATTTTGAGCTACAATATGTTGTTCTTATGTCATTCAGATACCTTGCATTCAGTCCATCATTTTCCAAAATACAGATTAGTGCACTTTTTTATGTGCTCTTACATTAGACCAACAAGCATGAATACATCTGGATTGCTATTGGTAGTTATTGTCTCCATACATTAGATTTTACCTATTTCAATTCAGCAGTTTGTGTCTGAGCCACAGACAGGTGACGGTTGGAGGGATGTGAGGGACAGTAGTGTGGATGTGGAGGTGAGTGTAAAAGAGATACGTTAGAATAGTACTACTACCAAAAATGTCTCTGCACGGCCCTGCATAAGCAAAGGAATGGTGAAATGTAAATGTGGCATTAATGAGCTAAAGCCTTTTTATGCTTCTGCGTCAACTCCACGCCTTGGCTATGGATAAACAGTACATGCAAAATGGAATCAGTGGGCTGAAGGCACTGACCAAAGCTCTCCAGCAGGGGGCGACCATTACATATATAATGTACAGTCGTGGTCAAAAAGTTTGAGAATTTCACAAATACAACCAGACTGTCATGAAGAGTGATCAGATGAATTCCCTCTTTGTCATGAACATGAACTTAATCCCAAAAAACATTTCCCCTGCATTTCAGCCTTGCCACAAAAGGGCCAGCTGCTATCATGTCAGTGATTGTCTCTCTTTGTTAACACAGGAGAGAGTGTTGACAAGGACAAGGCTGGAGATCACTCTGTCATGCTGATTGAGTTAGAATAACAGACTGGAAGCTTTAAAGGGACGGCGGTGCTTGAAATCATTGTTCTTACTCTGTCAATCATGGTTACCTGCAAGGAAACACGTGCTGTCATCATTGCTTTGCACAAAAAGGGCTTCACAGGCAAGAATATTGCTACTAGTAAGATTGCATCTAAATCAACCATTTATCAGAGCATATGGAGCAGATAGGTTCAATTGTTGAGAAGAAGGCATCAGGGCGCCCTAAGAAAGTCCAGCAAATGCCAGGACCTTCTCCTAACATTTATTTAGCTTTAAGCTTGCCCAGGAATGGCAGCAGGCAGGTGTGAGTGCATCTGCATGCACAGTGAGGCAAAGACCTTTGGAGGAAGGCCTAGTGTCAAGAAGGACAGCAAAGAAGCCACTTCTATCCAGGAAAAACATCAGGGACGACTGATATTCTGCAAAAGTTACAGGGATTGGAATGCTGAGAAGTGGGGTAAAATCATTTTCTCTAATGAATCCCCTTTCCGATTGTATATACTTTATACACTGCATCCAGTTAGTATTCACAGCGCTTCACTTTTTCCACATTTTGTTATATTACCCCCTTATTCCGAAATTGATAAAATTCTGTATTTCCCTCAAAACTAACAATACCACATAATGACAATGTGAAAGAAGTGTGTTTGAAATCCTGGCAAATATGTTACCCTACACAGACATTTATGCGTATGGAGAGAATGCTTATTTTTCAAGAAACAAAAACTATTAATTTCAATTCAAAATGTTTTTTTTTTCAAGTAATGAATTTATCAATATGTAACCATTCATTTACGATAAAAAACAAACTGTTTGTATTCTGTAGATACATGAAATAAGATAAATAAACATTGCTTGTTATAACAAAATAAATAGAAGTCCCCGCCCATAAAACTTCCTGATTGGTTGTTGTCTTGTGTTGTTTTGTTTATATTCACTTGTGCAGTGACCAGCTGGGCATTCAAAACACAACAGCACGGAGAACTGCAGATATTGCAATTGCCCTCATCCACATCACTGGCCTTAATTTACAGAGTGCTGGAAACACATATCAGTATGAAAAGGTGGTTTTGGATTACTTTCTACAGGATGACAAAAGCGTTCTGGCACTATCGGATTCAGAATCAAAGAAAGACACACACTGCAGGTATCTTACTCCAAAAGACTATATTTAAATTTCCAACGTTTCGGCAACAAATTGAAATATAGTCTTTTGGAGTAAGGTACCTGGAGTGTGCATCTTTCTTTGATTTTGTTGATTATTTATACCCAACAGACAGCACCTCTATATACTAGGTACTTGGGTGTGCACCAGAATACAGCTTTTCCTGACTATCTGATTCAGAATCAGAGGAAGAGGAACTTGATAATTTGGATAACGTGATTTGGGTAATTTTTGTTGTCTTATTTATGTCGTTTCAGAAGACACTTGTTATGTAAAGCATTAGCTACATGTTATTTCATTTAGCACAACCATTGTCTCAACTACATTTATTTTATATTTTTGTGTTTGTGTCTTCCAGGGCAACGTGCAGTTGGGCTGTCTTCGTTCAGGAGGCTTTGGAGTACATTGGTGCCCAACATCTCAGAGGATCCGAGAGTTTTTTGACAGATACCATGGACGTCACTTGCCCTGCACCTACATCTGACACTGGACGGAAACAATCTGTAAGAATATAGACTCCCATTTCATCCCATTCCATCACTTGGGTGGATATATGTTTTAAGTGTACTAAAAGTACATTTTAAATGTATTACAAATATACTAATGAATGAAATAAGTGGGTAAAATGTAACAAATATACTTATTACTATTGAAATAATACTTCAATATATTTTTTTCCAATGGTTTCCAAAATAAAACACTTGAGATTTATTGGTTTTTGCTTGAGAGTCAGATTGAGTCAATCACTTTACTGTCTTTGTTTGACAGTTTCTTAACAGGTCCTGTCATTCCCTGACAAAGATGGGTGGGACTAAGGTTTATGAGGGTGTGAACGATCTTGAATGGGCGTGAACAAACAGGACCTTTGTGGGGGGGAAATCTTTGGCAAAACTTTTAGGGCTGATTTCTCAGTTTAGCAATTTCAAGTGTGTCAACATTTGAAGCATCATAGCTTTTCAAATGTTCCTTCTATTTCAGTGTATAATTATACCGTTTGAAAGCTCAAAATCTGTAATTTCATAAACTGTAAAAAAATGTACTTTCTGACCATAAGCCTTGATATCCGCAGTGGATCACATTTATTAAAAATAAAAAATAAAGCACACGTACATAAGTATTCAAAGTCTTTGCCTTGACACTCAAAATTGAGCTTAGGTGCATCCTGTTTCCACTGATCATCCTTGGAGTCCACCTGTTTCCACAACCTGATTGGAGTCCAACTGTGGTAAATTTAGTTGATTGGACATTATTTGGAAAGGCACACACTCCTCTATATATTAGGTCCCACAGTTTAAAGGTACATTATGTAGTATTCCAAAACAATAACAAAACACGTACTTTGCATAAAAAAATCAAACATCACTATACCTATATTATATATATTTCTTAGTTGTGTTCTTACATTATCCTAAATGTTTTTACCAACTTTCAAACCCAGAGAAATTTGTAATATAATTTGAAGACACGGGACGTTTCATTTTGTCTTCCATCAATGGCGTCATATAACCTTTGACTGCTCAAGTTGCTCGAAGTTCCAGGGAACCGCCAAACATAACGTGAATAAAATTATAATATTTTTAATAATACATTACTTTGTCAGTGAACATTTTCTGCCGGAGACGCTAGATTGGAAGGTTGTCATTGATGACGACAATAAAACCCATGATCCAACGCTACTTCATGACGTCTTCAAAGTACATCGTTTGCTATTGTTTTGATTGTGAGACCCCTAGCGTCCAAAAACTACATATTGTACGTTTAAGGTAGATGTCTGTCATGATCCAGGCGAGGAACTGAGGGTGAATCCAAAAGCAGATGAACATGAGGTGGGTTATAATAATAATGTTTATTGAATGTATCAGGTCAGGATAATGGTAAGTAGTTCTGGATAACCGGAGGTAGTGACGGGACCAGTAGAGCTGAGACCAGGTGAGTGGGGACCCAGTGAGTGGAATCATGGTGAGTGAAGACCAGGTAAGTGGTATTACAGATGAGAGGAAACCCAGTAGGTAATTTCCAAGGGCACAGAAGACGGGAGTTCTGGATGGCTGTAGGGGAACCAGCTGAGTGATGACCAGCTCAACAGCACAGATGGATTCTGGAAATGGAGGCACGGAGGACGAGAGTGAAATAACAACAACTTGGAATAATAAGGCGAAGTATTCAGACTGGCAGTAATATATATTCAAACTAATTAAGCACAGTGCTCAGACTGGCTGTCAAGAGAAATGGCACGAGACTAGAACACACTTGGTAGTACAATAATCTGGTGGGGACTTTCTGCATACACCTCCCTAATGAAGGGAGGGTGGCAATCAGCCCCAGGTGTGGCAGAGGTAACAGGTGCTTGGGATTAGTGTTTTTTGTTAATATTTTTAAATATTTTTTTGTTTTTATTTTTTTATATATTTTTTTTATAGTCATTTGTCTCAACCAAATCAATAGCCGCTTTCCGACCAAGTAGTTACACGAACGTAGTTAAAGGAACAGTCCACTTCTAAACAGTTCTACTAACTACTCTCCCCCAAAACCGGTTTTGCTATTTGCATTAACACTGGTCAAGTGGCCATAGGAACTGGTAGGAGGGATAAAGGAGTGACGCAAGCACCGCAACAGGCTTTTATAGCGTCGTCACTAGACTTTAGCGTAGCGCCACATACAACATTTCACAGTTTAATGTTTTTGTAACACTGGGTGTATGATTGGAGATAAGTGTGTAAATCACCTTATGTATGCGGATGATCTGGTTGTTTTCAGCTCAAGTAGTGCTGGGTTCCTTCAGTGGCTTGCTGTTTGTTTATTTAGATTACGAAGCTGAAAACAACATCCAATACACTTTAATAAAAGAGTGTTGTGTTGATGTCTAATAACGGAGTTCGAACCGCAGCATTTAAAAACTAGGCTGGAGTCATAGAAATTGAGTAGCTACTTAACAGAGAAACACAAAAGACGAAGGCTCCAGCATAATATGTATTATACACAAAAGACAAATGAAGCGACAGGCGTAATTTATGAGTTGGACCAATCAACGTAGACCTAGGAAAAGGGAAAATGGAAAGACCCTGCTCCAGAGTAGGACCTAAAAGTGTTATAGGAACTACGATGTGAAGAACTAAATAATCCCGCAATTTCTTCTATCGGAACACAAGAAAATAAAGGTTATAGGAACGCTATGTTCTAGGAACTGCAGAAATCCCTGCGGTCAGAAAGCGGCTAATGGTGTATGATTAAATAATCAGCATCATTTCTGCAATCCCCCTTTTTTATGTATATATATATATATATATATATACATATATATATACATATATATATATATACATATCACTGTAGCTCACGACATAACCAGACACATGCAACACAATCCACTAGTGCCCAAATCAATGCCTTGTGTGAGGCAGGAAATAGTAATCCAGCCTCCAGAAAACAGGCCAAGAGAATGAGTGGTGAAGCAACGACAACATATTTATTTGGAAATCAAGTGCATTTATCAATTTCTCAATCCATTAATTTGGGATCAGTGTTGATGGAACTGGTGCTCTGGGACTGGTGCATTCAGGAGTGCAGGGGAAATCAGGAACTAGTGCACAACCCAAGCCAGGAATTAGAGCACAACCCAAGCCATGAAGTCCAAGAAATTGTCTGTAGACCTCCAAGACAGGATTGTATCATGGCACAGATATGAGGACTGGTACATAAAAAAATGGGAGACTATTCAGGATTGATGGAAAGATGAATGCAGCAATTTACAGAGACTAGTTGACTTTAGGCAGACATTTCTCCACACTCTCACCAACACTTGTTCCAAATGCTGCAGGTGATTTTTAAGGTCAGGGGAAAAGACTATAGCATCATCATGAACCAGACCACCCTAAACACTTTAAGGTAAAAGGTGGCAAGGGCCTTACATAGTCCAAAATGCATCCTCTCAATCTAAAAAAACAAATGGCATGGTAAAACTGGTCTTTTCACTGGTCCTTTTACCTTCCAGTACCCATTAGTGAGATCAACCTTGGAGTACCACTTGGACCCCTTCACGCAAGTGATTGACTCTTCGATTTTAGGCAAAGTGAACGTATCATTGTGAGTCAAAACATTCAATATATGATAATCAACACCAAATATTGACGTACCATCACTATTATATAAATGTACTATGGCAGCATTTTCCCGTACAAGCCCCCCAGCAATCATTACCTGGAGGAGCATTAACATTTCTGAAAAGATGGAGGGTGGAATTGCCCTGTGTCTTTCAGTACTATGGGCGCTGTGCCTGTTGGTATCTGGTGCTGCACCACACTGGCCCAGCCAAAATCCTCCTCTTGTGCTGCAAAAGCTGTCTTCTAGCGGCAGAGGAGCTGTTTCAATTCCTTTTGCTGGTCTAGAGATAAGCCTTCAACTTTCAAAGTAAGAGCTAAATTCTCTGGCTCACGGTAAAATTGCACTGCCTGAACATCTACCTTCACAGTAATCAAATCTGCTGAGCAAATTACAAGTTTTGCTTTTCAGTACAGTACAAGGACCCAGGGGTGCGCTGTTGAGGAACGAGAACAGCCACTTACCATTCTTCTTCCTCACTGATCCCTTCAATCAATCAATCAAATTTATTTATAAAGCCCTTTTTACAACAGCAGTTGTCACAAAGTGCTTTGACAGACACCTGGCACGACACCCCCAAAAGCAAGCAACACAAGTGATGCACAGTGGCTAGGAAAAACTCCCCAGTAGGAGGGGCCTGGGAAGAAACCTAGAGAGAGGCCAGACTCAAGGGGGTGGCAAGTCCTCTTCTGGCTGTACTGGGTGGGGGATCTGAAGGTACACAGCCCATTATAATAAGGTCAATCAGTGTTCAATTATTGTCCAGCAATGAACATATGATGGGTGGACTGTGACCATAGTCTTTATGTAGCATCAATACAGTTCAGTGGTCTTGCGAAGGAAGACCGTGAAGCCGCCTGGATATGAAAGCTGGCGTCATCAGGTGGAAACGGGATCATCCACCGCAGTGACATGGGATCCAGCACAGCAGCAAGCCGGGCACAGGAAGGGGACAGGAAGGAGTCATCAGGCCACATGGTCCTGTTGCATGTTTCTAGGGTCCTCCTAGGATTAACATGACATCAGGAACATTGGAGTGGGCATACCTTGGGTCTAGTACCTTGAAACAGCTCTGACCCCAAAGTGAATATATAAAACCCTAGTCCCCCGGCACATAAACTTTTGCAGCATAACATCTGGGGCTGAGACAGGAGGGGGACAAGAGACGTGGTCCTGCACAAGGAAGCCCCGGATAAGAGCAAGCAGACATGCTTCCGACCCACCCACATTGCCAAGACCACACCTCCAAAGGGTCACCAGCAGACCGTAACCACCCGAGGGGTAGCATTGGAGTGAGGATATCCCAGTAGAGAGAAGGGAGCCTACCAGGCAAGCCAGTTATGTGTTCCGATTTTTCAGTTCTAGTCAGAATTCTGGCGGCTGTGTTAGGCACTAACTGAAGTTTTTTTAGGGTTTTGTCTGGGTAGCCAGAAAAGACAGCATTACAATAATCCCATCTTGAGGTAACAAAGGCATGGATTAACTTTTCTGCATCATTCTTTGACAGACAATTTCGAATTTTTGCAATGTTCCTAAGATGGAAAAAAGCTGCTCTTTTTACATGTTCGTCAAGAGAGAGATCTGGGTCCAGAGTAACAGAGTAACATTTTTTTCTGATATGACTTTACAACCATCTATGTTTATTGCCAGATTTGACAGCAGGTCTCTTTGTTTCTTGGGACCTAAAATAAACATTTCTGTTTTTTCAGAGTTTAGAAGTAAGTCATTTTCTGTCATCCAACTCTTTATATCCAAAACACAGTCTTCCAGGCTGTGCAGTGTTTTGGATTCTCCCTTTTTTACTGAAATGTACAGCTGTGTGTCATCAGCATAGCTGTGAAAGTTGACATTGTGTTTCCAGATGACATCACCAAGAGGCAACATGTATAGCGAGAACAGTAGCGGTCCCAAAACAGAACATTGTGGAACCCCAAAGCATACCTTTGATTGTTTGGAGGACAGACCATCCACAGATACAAACTGATATCTTTCCGATAGATAGGATTGGAACCATGCCAAAACATGTCCACGTAGCCCGATATAGGTTTCCAATCTGTCTAGAAGAATGTTGTGGTCAATGGTATCGAAGGCAGCACTCAGGTCCAGAAGCACAAGAACAGAGGCACAGC
>JACXGM010014778.1:8502-21961 GCA_016801145.1 Umbra pygmaea | reverse complement strand
GTAGTGTTTATTAATTGGGTAGTGTTTATTAATTGGGTAGTGTTCATTAATCAGGTAGTGTTTATTAATTGGGTAGTGTTTATTAATTGGGTAGTGTTCATTAATCAGGTAGTGTTTATTAATTGGGTAGTGTTTATTAGTTGGGTAGTGTTTATTAATTGGGTAGTGTTCATTAATCAGGGAGACTTCTTTTTTAGGTGAATTACACAGGTTGTCACGGTGACCACCCTCCCTGATTCCATGGTGAGGTCCTGCTTTTATTAGCCTCTAGAATATAATAATCTTGAAAGGGTAATGACATCGGTAACACTGATCTCCCCACCCAATCAAAGACCAGTTGTGTAGTTTGATGTCAAGTAGCGGCACAATATGGGTCGAGGGATTCAAATCTTCATGGGTTCAACAAGCGTGTCTTATTCTGGCTGAGTAATTTAAACTCCTCAATTACCCCGGATCCTCACGGGAGCTTCCACACCACTGCCCTTCCTGTCTCTAGCGGGTACCAGGAAGTAGGTCTCATTTCAACAACCAATAAGGCGGCTGGAAATGGAGGCAGAGATACTGTGGCTGAGGGCAGCTGAGAGGAAGACATTACATCATCAAACCAGAGGCCTGACCATCTGTTGCTCATAGTGTCTCCAAAGCCCTGGAGTATTAACCTTGTGCTAGATCTGTAGGAGTCTGGCCAGCTCTTACGGTCATTGTCATATCATCAAGGGAACACAAACAAGGTTATTGGTCGGTTAGTCAGCTTTGACTTGTTTAAGGTTTAAGCAGGTGTTGTCCTAACTGAATAACATGTGCCCCGTTCTGACCACACAGGTAAAGTGTTACAGTACATCAGCCCCACTCCTCACTTTATAAACCAATGACATGGAAAACATACAGACACAATGTACACGCTGAAAGAGAGCAAGATGAGAGGCAGGGATAATAAATGCACTTGTCAGCAGCATAGTGCCACATATCCCACTGCTGGTTTCCTTCTAAAGCTAAGCAGGTTAGGCCCTGAATGGGAGACCAAATCCTGTTGGAAGTGGTGTTGGAGGGCCAGTAGGGGGCACTCCTCCCTCTGGTCTAAAGATCATTCCCAATGCCCCAGGGCAGTGATGGGGACATTGCCCTGCGTAGGGTGCAGTCGTTTGGATGGGTCATTAAACGGGTGTCCTGACTCTCTGTGGTCACTAAAGATGGTACTATTAGTTAGAGTAGGGGTGTTCCCCCCGGTGTCCTGGACAAACTTCCAATCAACTCCCCAGGCAGTTGCTGCAAATGAGAAATATGTTCTCAGTTAACTTGCCTAGGATATAATAAAGGTAAAACAAACAAATTAAAACAAAAAATGATGCATCTATCGACACAGCAAACAACTGTTTAGACTGACATATAGAACCATAATTTCAGTGATGCTCTGTTTGGTTAACAGCAATGGGGAATAAAAAGACAACTCTGATGGGGCACATTCATGAAGCTTTATATATTTACTTTGTTATCTATCATCACACGAAAACATGGCATGCGCCACGAATATTTTGCACATGGTTTCCATTGAGTGGGAGTGGCGATATAGTTGGGTGTGGCCTTGTCATACTTCCGGTGAAGTCACGGAAGTAGCCTCAAACATTTTGAATAGTAAAAGTTTGCACAGGAATGCTACTGTAATGGGATGTACATGCACTTTTGTTAAGTAACATTGTGTCTATGGTTCATAAAGGCCTGTGCACTTCTACGATGAAGCCGAACGTCTTAGAATAAATTTTTTTTAATATTTATGGATTCAAATAATTTATGGGCCAACAATTTTTCTATTGGACAGTTAAGAGTCCTGGACAGTACATGGGGGCTTGTGAAATACAGTTACCCGAAACTGAAAAACATCTAATTTAATGCCAGTTCCGTACAAGATTGAACTGGATCTCTACCTGATGTCACGCAGTCTTGATTTGGCTGCATCGACGAGCTTGATCAAGTAGACCTCGGCTGGACAGATGCGGGAAGGACAATGATATTAAACCTCTTAATCTTCTTAGCAGCTCCCTCTGCCTAGCTGTATAGCATCCTTCCTACCCACCTCTAATGGACCACGTTTCTTGCTATATGGGGTGCTGATATTAGGCGTGCGTGGGCGTCGATAATGGGCTTCGCACCATCAGGGTGTCAGACATCTTTTATTATAAGCCCACAGATGGCGGGATGGATGCGTCCCCGAGCGATGACATCACCGTCATGGTCATCGCGGTGCATTTCTATTATTTCAATACCTCTCATCACTCTCTCCACCTGGTCGAGAGAGGCAGAGCGCGGGGTGGGAACAGAGGAAGTGGGTGAACGGGGCAATCGCGGAGAGCGCTGACTCACCCCTAGTGTGGGGGCTCCACTGTACAGATCAACGGTGCCAAATCAACCCACCAGAGCCTCTAATAAATATCTCCTCCATTTCATGTCGTTGTCGCCCAGACGACCGCAAGTCTCATCAGCACAGTCGTCCCAGAGCCCGAATCATGGACGAGGAACTAGGAAGCGAAACGGACCTGAAAAAGGAGACTGGTGAAGGGGTGAAATTTATTTGGGAGAGAGGGGTGTTGTCCGAGGTAAAACTAAAGTAGGTAATATCCATCTGAACGCAATACATTTTGGGGAGCTGCATGACAAGACTAAGGGACATCATAATTAAATTAACGACATGGCCCCATGAAACTTTACATCAGATAAAAGATGAAAGTTTGGGAAACCACTCAGGCTTGGGGTCTCAAACGGCATTGCCTCTGCAGTATTTCAATAGATGAATCTGAATTTACCTTTGATATTGCAGAAAGGCAGTGATAAACACGGGCGTAGGAGCGTGGGTGGGCAGGGGGGACATGTCCCCCCAGTATTAGCGGCAGGTAATGTGGTCATCCCCAATAAAATAACAATTTGAAGAAAATGCATGAAGTGTCCCCCCCCCCCCCCATTTCAAACTCGGCTACTAATTCAACAGTATAACCTTAGAAATTGAATGATTAGAAGTGCCATTCCAATGCAAATAAATGTAGCAGAATGGTCAGAGCGGCAGCCATTTTTACATGTACCGACTATGTTATTTGTGTGATCTCAATGAAATTGAAAATGAGGTTCATTTTGCTTCGTATTGCCCATATTATCATGACTTAAGAAGGCAATTATTTAACAAAGTGGAAGTAAAAGGGCTTATGCAGGATACAGACCTGTTGAGTTGGTTGTTTGAGCATAAAACCTTTTTATTTGCAGATTTTTTAGAGCAGGCATGGGCCAAAAGGAAGATTGCTTTTTATAGATGAGGAAAAATATGTGTGTGTAGGTTTGTATGTGTTGTGTGTATGTATGTCTGTATGTATGCAGGCATATGGGTCTATGTAATTATACATATATATAAAATTGTATGTGGACTCTGGACCGGAATTTTGTTGAATTAATTGTTGATTTATTCATTGTTGTATTGGTGTCTTGTAATCCTGTGTGGGATGGGCCACTTTGTGGCATGACACTGAAAAAATGTATCTGTATCTGTACCATTCCATTGCAAAGATCTAGCAAAGATTGGTTTTTAGTTGCTTACCTGAGTCCTGATACGTTTGTGGTGCCCGAAAATAGATAACTGTATAAAACATGTTATTTACAAAGAGTTTACAAAGAGTAAATAAAAATTCTAACTTTAAGAGTGTAGAGCCAAACATACAAGCATTGTATTTATAAAAAAAATTCTATGTAGACTAGAGCCTCTAAAAATGAGCAGGCCTATCTAAAAGACAGAAAGAAGACAAACACGTCCACGCATCAAAATTGTGATTTAATTAAAAATGGATAACAATTTTACCCAAGCAGTACTTTTCTCCCTTCCTATACTCAGATGTCCCACAATCACACATAAAAAAGAATTAAAGTTTCTAGTCTTTAGAGAACCATACAATATATTATTATTCTTCGCTGTTAGAAGTTAAGACTTTCCTTTTTTTCCTGCATTAGTTTAGCTATGTGCAATTAACAATATTCACAACTATGTACATTCAGAATTAAGTCAGTTTCAAATAGAAACATCATTCACCAACAAAAGAAAATCAACTTTAAAAGTAAAAAGATAGAAAAGCTCAAATTAAACAATTTAATTGATAAAGACATTTACAATGAAAATATGAGTTAAATTATGATTGCTTTATTATAATTTTATTTATTTGTAGGCACATTGTAGATAAGTGAGGTGTTGTTTAATTGGATTCTCTAGGAGGGAAGAGATGCCCAAGTTGGCAGACATCTTGGTGATACATAACCATGCAGCTGCCATTTTGAACTGGCCAAAAATACCGACATGGCTGACACTTATGTAAACAAAAAGACTTGAGACCCAATCATTATCAGCAAGCGCCAAACTAACCCTTTTTCACCTTAAAAACAGTACAGTACAAAATAAAGTTTAATGTATTTTCCCATTTCTATGCAGAAGAGTGGAGCTGTGTGACAACACCGTGTTGAGGCACCATAGATACACATCAGGGTTGGACAGAAAGGGAATTCTTTGGCATAAACAAACCTCCATCCGTTTAATTTCCTATTCAATTATGCAGAAAACGTAAAATTTTAAGAAAAATAGAACTCTGAACATTGCAATTAAACCCCAATCACCATACTAAATAATAGCACAAAAGAATAATAGATCCAATTTCTCTCAAGGAAGCAGTTTTAAAAAGCTTTCGTATTTTTGATCAGGACAGTTTATCAAAGGAATAAAAGCAAAAGAATAAAAAAATAAAGAACTAAAAGATAATCTACTGAATATATTCATGAAACACAGTGGCCGCATGTTTCTGATAAGTAGAACCAATCACACACACAGAATCTGAATGCAACCAATCCCGTCGCTGCGTTGGTAACGCAGGTGAATGTGCCATGTGATTCAAGTGAACGGTGTGGCTGGTGGAAGTAATGCTCACCATGGAACACAGGTCATGAAACATAGCCTGGCATCTTTGTGCCATAGATAATAAAGTCATCCATTGTGAGGCCAATAAAAATGCACACCAGGAGATGGTCTAAAGCCCATTCGACATGGCTAACCAGGCCACTGTAATAAAGTCACATGGCGTATTTGTGTGTGCTGTACAAACAGGCTTCAAATCATACCATCCAGGCGGCTGGAAAATACAAACCTATGACATCTAATTTACAGTACAGGACTTGGCCCATACAAAACTCAGTGAAAACATAACCACCGATACACTGCCTTGAAGTCAGACTAATCTACAGCCAGGGGTGGTGGTTGAGGTTTTTCCTCATAGCATTTTGGTCAAGGATTTCACTGTGGACAAGAGGGGCGTCACCCAGTTCACCAGTAGTGCAAAGTCAGTGCACGGTGTCTTAACAATGTCTACAGGAGCCCCTTTTGCTGCCTGGAGCCTGTGTGAACAGAAGAACTCCCCTACCGTTGTCCAGCTGTGAATGAATGAGTGTGACACTATAGAAGCTTAACAACAGTGAGACCATACCCAGCCCAACCAGGTATGGCATTCTAGGCGAGGGCTGTACTGTCATAACTGCAGACAACCCTGGCACCAAAAAAAATAGAAAAATGTGACAAATGAGAGCCTCTGGAGTTTGCGCAGAAATGTACTGCCCATTCCATTTTAGTCCTGCTCTACATTTCCCACAGTGAGACAGGCATTCAGGATACTCAGCAAGGTGACCTGCTTTCACCAACACCAAGCTGGAATTTGTTGTTGGCGGGGGTGAAGAAAAAAGAACAGATAAATTCCCCAGGAGGCAAACTTGGCGTACCCGTTTTGCTTTAGCACAGGTTTTGTCCAGAATATTCAAGTAAAACAGGTTCTAACATGATTTGCTGGACTAGCTATTCTCCTTCATATATGTCTGAATTACTGTACGTATGGCATCTTAACGGTGTACAAATCGTACATTTGTACGCATAGATGTTTAGAACGTCGGACCGTTGGCTTTTTATAATTTGCGGAATTCTCAGCACAGCTAAAGCTGACTGGAGGACATGTACACTGACAGCATTGCCTGGGATGTTGGGGGGCATGTCCGGGGGTCTCCCAATCACTGAGCTCAGTACCATGACACAATAGGACCGTAGACTGTATTTTCAGTGAATGAAGATTAAGACAAAAGGTTAAAGATTAAAGCTAAGTGGTTGGCAAGTGATCTGAGGCAAAAAAAAAATCTTTTTTGACAGAGGACAGAAGGGGGAGGGACATGGACAGAAGGGGGAGTGGCCCGAAGAAGATAGTTGTGTGGTTTCAGGAAGACATCCAGAGGGTGTTTCTCCCCATATCTTTTTTCTCCATCTTCATCCCTTTATCCCTCATTCAGAGCTGTCAAAGTAAGGACCTGAAGATGTCAAGCCCTATGCGTTGCTATCAGTCTCTCTCTCTCCGTACTCAAGGGGCGGCGCTGAGCTGCTGGGTGGATTTATTGGGGTAACTGATGGCCAGGCTGATGGCAGCGATGTTCTTCAGAACCTGCACAGTAAAACAGTAAACCAATGTGAAGGAACAGAAGAGAGATAGGTAGAGAGGGAGAGAGAGGGGGGGAGAGAAGGATGCAGTAGAGGATGGGATGAGGAAGAGAGAGTGATATTTTGAGAGGCTTCAAGGTGAGTCTAACATGTTCAAGCACCAGATTAGAGAGGTTTTAGACATTCATTTGTAACAATTTCAAGGATATTTTGTTCAATCTGATGGATAACAGCTCCCTCAGAACACCCTGCCATTGCACTGATGACATCACTCAAGTTCTCAGAATAAACTAAAATGAATAAAAGCCATCCCACAAATGTGGGGAGTGTGTTCTATAAACCGTATTTCTACGCAGGTAGCCCCTCCTCTGCGACGGTCATAAGTGGTTTTAAATCGTGCCCTCCTCGTCTCCCACCAGGCTGTTTGAAGACTTCGCCCCTCCGTTCGTGGCCCACAGCAGCGCCAAGCAGATGTTCCCTCCCCACGCATCGTGATGATAATTACCAAACACGTGTGTGCTGAATGCCGCCGCAGCTGCCCACACACAATGCCGCAGCGTGCGCGCGCGTGTGTGTGTGTGTGTGCGCAGGGGGGTTGTGCTGTGTGTCACTAGCATTATGATTCATTATCAGAGGGAGATTAATACCACCACACCTAAAGATGCACTGACTGACTACTAGGGCTGGGCGATATGTCCAAAAAATTATATCACCATATAAAATAGATGTGCTTTCCATACGATATGCCTGACGATATATTGAAATATATTTAGGACCTGCTGTGACTTAATTAAATCAAAGTGTATAGTCTTGCTGTATAAACAAATAAAAACAATGCATACAAAAGAATATTGATTGACCTTGTTATATTTCTGTTTAGAAGTTTCAGGTAATACTGAACTACAAGCAATATGAAATACTCTTAATTTGTTGGATGATTCTTTGTTTCAGAACAAAACCTGCTGTTATCGCGATATGTCGATATGGGATATTCTTTTCGATATTATTTTCAAAAACTCGATAACGATAAATATTTAATTATCGCTTAGCCCTTCTGACTACCACGCCTGCAGCGCTCAGCTGGGACGAGGAGGGTCAACACCACAGGGATGAGCAGATCATGAGCCCCAAGTGGCTGAAGAAGTCACGTATAATACTGAGGACCCTGGAGGCCACAGGGCTGACGAGGCCTGAGGTACTCAAGACAGAACTTTTAAGAATTACCACCTTGAAGTCGGAGGTGAAAAGATTACATAGCCCTAAGCTTTGACAAGTGACCCAAGGTGATGACTTTTGTGAGCATATTGTGTTCGTAGAAGTCTGCCCTGTCGTCAACATTACTAGGTTGTTTACGACGCTGCATGTGTCATGTTTCTGGGGTTGTAGATGTCAGCAGGTGGAACTGGAACTTACCAGTGCTGTGCGGGCGAGCAGTTGTTCGTTTGTAGTCATGGCTAGGAGGTACTCCTGGAGAACGCCTTCTTCCTAGAAAAGCAAAGACAAGGAGTTTGTACATCCTCTCAAGCAAACCTCATCCTGAGAATGAGATTTTTGGCAGTCACTGGACCTAGTTGGACTGGCTTTCATCACTCAGACAGCATACATTGACTTGATAAAACTGACGCCAAAACAGTCATTTACATTATCCCAGTTTATTGAAACTGCCGTTCTCTGAGTGCAAATATGCCCCACCTTTCAAAGCACCAACATCTGCCAACTGACAATAGTCTAGCATCCACCAACATTTCAATACACCTCACTAGAAAGAGCTTGTTATGAAACTCTGGAGACATTCTCCAAGTGACGAGAGATTTCCTGAACCTGACCAAAGAGAACAGCTTTACTGCGGTATGTGGAACTTAAGAGTACGAAAATCCTTCAAAATGACAAACAAACCAAATGACACTGCTAGCCCATTTTGAGAAAGAAAAAAACAGAATTCCACACATCTGGAGTTAAACCGGGTTTGCTTTCCTACTTTAACCCTTTTTTCCCTCTAATTGTGTGGCATCCAACTATTGATTAATATGCCACTTTATTGCCACTTTATTATAGCAACTTCCAGTGGACACGAGACTGTCAATGTCGACAATAAATCATCTGAAGCACAACCAGATGCCACTCTGGTTCTTTTCATTTTGAACCCAGGGAGTCTGGAGAGAGGAGAGTTCTAGAACATGGATAAGACTCAATCCGGTGTAAATGAGCTGTGACTTCACTGTGACGGGACAAATGGATCCATTATGGAGTGGCTATTAAGAGAACCAGACACAGTCCAGACACCCCCGTCTCCTAGGCTTCCAAAATGTCACCCCTATACCCTATGTAGTGCACTACTTCAGCAGGACCACATCATGGGCCCTGGTTTTTGACAATAGCACCTTGCTGAACTAGGTGACATTTGGGGAAGCGCGTAGCCGGCGGCAGGAAGGGACTCTAGCATAACTGAATTTCCAACATCATCAGAGGGATCTGCTAGTTATCTCAGCCCATATCTTCTGCAGAACATTGTGATGCACAGACGGCTGGCCAAGTTGTCCAAGCATGTTACCGTGGTAACAGCCAGCTCAGGTAGGAATAGTGGAGCAGTGTCCCAAATGGAACCCTATTGTGCACTTTAACAAGTATTGCCTATACTGTATACTGTAGCACACTTGAAACCTATTCCCTATTGGAATCCAAGGCCGAAAACTAACTTGTACATTGCCCATCGTGGTTCCCAGAGGAAAAATTAAACAGTAAAGGGAAAGACAACATTGTATATAAAAGCTAGCATCATTATTTAAAAACAACAGTTTTTTTAATTCTGATGGGTTATGAGCTATTATTGGAGGCATTTTTAAGTTATCTTCTCAACGAGAAAAACTAATCCAAGCGGGCCTATCAAAGAGCTATAGAAGGACTTACTGGCCACTGACATCAGTATGTTATATTGACTGTTATATTATTGCTTGGGGTACCCCCACACCATTACAAAATGGAATAAAGCAAATCTGGAAAAACTGGCCGGCTACTTTGATGAATGTGGACTTGTGACGTTGAAATCTATTTCATCTTTTCTTGGACTCCTAAAACAGTGTTCCCAAAAACAGCAGAGGAACTGAAAGTTGACATGGCGACTAGCTGGCCAACATCCAGGTAGCACTATTTCATCTCACCTCTGTGTGAACTTCAGCATTCATCAAGTCAACACACCGACAAAGCAAACCATGTCCTTGTCCTTATTTTTAGTACCAAGTTGATGACGCACCTGTTACACGTTCACATTTAAGTGCTAGCACAAGGCAGTGTGTACACACACACAGGTACTACAGCATTAGACTCTCCTCTGTTGTTGTCGTCTCTCTTTCAGGGCGTTATTGTGTGTGTGTGTGTGTGTGTGTGTATACATTGTGGCAATGCTGCAGTGCAGTTCTGTGCGTCTGAAGTTAATTTACCCAGGAGACTCGCTCGCTTGCACGTGCATGCACACCTCTATTCAGTGAAAGACCCAGAGAGGGAAGCAAGAGGATCCACTACATCCAAAATCCATTGTTAAAAAATAAGGACGTGTATTTTTTACGTATACAGTCGTATGCAAAGGTTTAGGCACCCCTGACAATTTCCTTGATTTTCATTTATAAATAATTGAATGTTTGGATCAGCAATTTCATTTTGATCTTTTAAATAACTGAAGGACACAGTAATATGTCGATAATGAAATGAGGTTTATTGAATTAACTGAAAATGTGCAATATGCATCAAAATGAAGTGGCAGGCCAAGTAAAATATCAGAGAGGGAAAGGCAAAGAATGGTCAAAAACAGCCCACAGACCACCTACAAACACCTACAACATCATCTTGCTGCAGATGGTGTCACTGTAGATCGTTTAACAATTCAGTGCACTTTGCACAAGGAGAAGCTGTACGGGAGAGTGATGCGGAAGAAGTCTTTTCTGCACACATGCTACAAACAGAGTCGCTTGAGATATGCAAACGCACATTTGGACAAGCCAGCTTCGTTTTGGAAGAAGGTGCAGTGGACTGATGAAACAAAGAAAGTTATTTGGTCATAACTAGCGGTATTATGCATGGTGAACAAAAGAACACAGCGTTCCAAGACATATTGTTCAGACATCTTAGAAAAAGAATTACCTGACCAGGTGTCTGCTGCTTCCTCCTGCCTTTCATTTTAAAGGCCTTGTTTTTACAGCAAAGAGCAGTCACTCCACCATCTTATCCTTATATTAAACACTGTACTCAGCCTATCAAGCCACACCAGGAAGCCGGTCGCCTCGTAGGGTTACACTTCCTGTTAACCAATATGTGTTGTGTCACATTGAGACTACAAGGCAGCTTCTGGTTGGCTGCTTTGTCTGAGATACTGGAGAGCCAATCAGAGACTGCCACATGGTGGTTGTAGCAGTTCACCAGATCCAGCACCTCTACATAACATTCAGAGCACAGAATATGTGGTCCTGTAACCTGCGTTGCTTTGGTCTAACTATTACTTGTAGGGAATGTTATTGCCCGTGTGTAACAAGGCCCCGCCACCTGTCCTCTTATCGTTCTCATAACACTTCACTGTCCCCCAGATCCAACATGGAGAGTGAGTCAGTGCTACATTTATTACTACAGAATTGTAATGCTTAGAAACGGCTTGATGGATAGATTCGGATATCCAAGCAGGATGAGTGTGTTTTCTGGCTCTGGCCATCCGATCATGATGGTACACAGTGTGACTGTGAAAATCGTAGTGAGATACTTCTGCCCCCTGCTGCTAGAGGAACAAAACTGACACTGAAGTGTTCTGATATCACTCTTAGACCCGTTTCAAACTTAGTCATACTCCCAGTCACAAATAACTCAGGGAACCACCAACACCAAATCCTTCCTTGTTATTAGACCAGGCAGACAGACGCAGACAGGCAGTGGTAAAATCCATCTCTGTGACAACCCAACAGATGTTATGTATCCGTGGGCGGGGCAGCATGAGGCCAGTTCATTCATTCAGTATCCAAATCTCTCTCCACCACTCAGGTTACAGTTAAATGGGTATATCTTTAAATACACACCTATTTTCATCTATGCCGCCATTCAGAAGACAATGTAGACATGACGACTCAATCTTTAATATATTTGTTCCCCCCATTTTTCCTCCCCTCTCCATTGGTCTTATCCACTAACCCTGCCACGTCGGCAGCTTCGCAACCCCACCTCGACAGATGCAGGATGGTAAAGCGCGCTCACATGGTTCATCCAACAATTAATATAGTTTGTTTTGCAAGGCAGCGACTTAGCCCGCTACACCACGCAGACCCCACCCGTGAACTTAAGGGACTTTGAACCTCATGGATTTCTGGTTGGTTGCACATGCACTCCTTTACCTCGTCTTCAATTCATAATTCGACACAGCTTAAAGAGCAGCTGGTTTCCCACGCACCAATCAATGGTTTCAGGTGGGCGGCTAATTCTCTTCCAGTCACCCCCCCCTTTTCTTCCACTTTCTCTCCTCCTGTTCTCCTTCCTGTCTTCTCTCTCACTCTCCATCTGACCTCATCGGTCAGGAGTAATAATAGAGTAGTGTCAGCACGGTGCCAGAAGCGGTGCTTGGTGACAGGTGGCAGGCATGGCTCTCAAGTTTAGGCCCTGGTTGAGCCTGACAGATGAACAGGTGTGCAACATTAATCAGTTAATCACACGCAGTCCTTTTTCAGTGTCCTCTGACACTGTATATTAGCCTAATGCTAAAGTTTGTCTGAGGCTAACGAACGTCTGAGGCTAACGAACGTCTGAGGCTAACGAACGTCTGAGGCTAACGAACGTCTGAGGCTAACGAACGTCTGAGGCTAACGAACGTCTGAGGCTAACGAACGTCTGAGGCTAACGAACGTCTGAGGCTAACGTACGTCTGAGGCTAACGTACGTCTGAGGCTAACGTACGTCTGAGGCTAACGTACGTCTGAGGCTAACGTACGTCTGAGGCTAACGTACGTCTGAGGCTAACGTACAACTTAGGCTAACAAAAATCACAGGGTAACGTACATTTGAGGCTAACGTACGTCTGAGGCTAAGAAAATTTACAGGGTAACGTACGTCTGAGGCTAACGAACGTCTGAGGCTAACGTACGTCTGAGGCTAATGAAAATCACAGGCTATTGTACTTTTTTTTGTACTTTTCCCCCCCAGATTTTCTCCGTTCCCAATTCACACTACACCCTGCAGACCTCATCCATGACGACTGAACTAAAGGGACTTTGAACTTGATGGATAATTTTCTTGTTGGTTGCACATACAATCTTTTACCTCACCTTTAATTCGACACAGCTTAAAGAGGAGCTGGTTTCCCATGTACCCCATCAACGGTTTCATGTGGGCGCGAAATTCTCTTCCCATCACTACTTCCTTCCCTTTCTCCTCCTACCTCTTTCTCTCCTCCTGTTCTCCTTCCTGTCCTCTCTCTCACTCTCCATCTGCACTCATCACGCAGGAGTAACAATGGGGTAGTGTCAGCACAGTGCCGGGGCAGTGCTTGGTGACAGATAGCAGGCATGGCATTCAACTTTGGGCTCTGGTTGAGCCTGACAGGTGAACAGGGTGCTACATTAACCAGTCAATCACACACAGTCTTTTCTCAGTGTCCTCTGACACAGTATATTAGCCAAATGCTAACGTACGTCTGAGGCTAACGTACGTCTGAGGCTAACGTACGTCTGAGGCTAACGTACGTTAGCATTTGGTACGTCTGAGGCTAACGAACGTCTGAGGCTAAGGTACGCCTGAGGCTAAGGTACGCCTGAGGCTAAGGTACGCCTGAGGCTAAGGTACGCCTGAGGCTAACGAACGTCTGAGGCTAACGAACAACTGAGGCTAACGAACGTCTGAGGCTAACGAACGTCTGAGGCTAACGAACGTCTGAGGCTAACGAACGTCTGAGGCTAACGAACGTCTGAGGCTAACGAACGTCTGAGGCTAACGAACGTCTGAGGCTAA
>JACXGM010014777.1:0-15495 GCA_016801145.1 Umbra pygmaea | reverse complement strand
GGATTGGTACATGGTTCTAACGTTCCATGAGCCTACCTTTGTACTCTGTTTGTTTGTAAGAAGGGGGTCAGCTGAGCAATTTCCTCCTCAGCATTTGTCCAATAGAGTTCAAATTGCGAGATACAAAATCGTTTTTCTCATTGCCATTTTCATGTAGCCTAATATTTGTAAAATTATAGGTAAAAAAATATTAGAATCCTCAAGGAAATGCGCACATTTAAGTACAGGATCGAACGAAGGATGCAAGTTATTAGGCTATTCGGTGCATACTGTAACTGCAAAAAACGGCATGAGGAATGCCCCGGACCTAGCCTATGAAAGCCACCTTCAGGAAGGAAAGACAAATATCGGTAGTTTGCAACACTTCTGGTTATATGATTAATATATATCATATATATAATATATGATTAGGTCATTCCCTGTTTTGGAGAAATGCACTTCAAACAGACATTCTCATCTTACACAAAACGTCTGCAATGCTTAGGGCAAATTCGAAGACAAACGTATTGGGTTCACGTTTCTCTCACTTTAGCTATGAACGGGACATAAACTATTGACATCTGTAATAAATATGACACATTCTTGAACTGCAATGTAAATTATGTTCTTCTCGATATGTAGGAATATTTACCTTTCTATATGTGAATTGGCTGATCAACTTCTAAGAAATAGCAGATTTTAGCTTAAGAATTGTGACATTTGGCATAGTTCTTTAAAGTACTTGTATCGGTACTTGTATCAGCAAGTACCCAAATTGAAATACTCCGTACTTGTACTCGTTCCATAAAAAGTGGTATCGGCCAATCGCTACATGCTCTGATTATAATCATATAGCCTATAGATCATTTTAGATGATGTTTTGTATGCTTTATTTTAACAGCTTGCAAATTATTAAGGTTATCTTTGAAATCTTTGTTTTCAGAGATGTTGAATTAGACGTATGCAGGCTATTGATTTGGATAATGCCCATAGTTAGCCTACTATTTCTCTAGATAGCCTCGACAAACTACGGTGGTTCAAAATAGTGACTTGTCACAAAATAAACCATAGCCTCCTCATTTGACTTGAGGGCATGAACGTGGTCATGTTATCTTTTACATACTAACCTGTCAGTCTTTAAACTCCTTGTACAATTCGGCGTGCTTGTCAGCCAAGTGTTTCACCAGGGTCGAGGTGTTGGCTCACTTTGTTTGCATTTGTTTGTTGCACTGACGACAAACAGGTCTCGACTTATAGGTAGCTTTGCCCTCACTGTCAGCAAGGTAGGCAAAGTACTTCCATATTTCACTCCTCGCGTAATCTTTTTCTACTAGTCGTGGACAGGCGGCCACAGTAGCACCTGTACACACATGCAGCCATCTCGCTGTAGTGTTTGTTTGTCACATGACAACTGCAGCATCTTTGCTGCTTGCGTGAGGAGAGAAAACACAGGGAGGCACTGGAAGTGTGCGTTGCGCACACACGAACATACGTCTGTTACCAATCTGGAACTTGGTCATTCTTAAAAGTATCGATACCAATAAATTTAGGAATCGTGACGTTTTAAATCTTCGAGAATCGCAATACTTTTGAAGTATCGGTGCACCGTGCAACACTATTCTGTTCACCCACATTCTGGTCTTGTTGATCTTTCCTGGATCTGCTTTCCTCCAGTGACATCTCTCATTGATGGAAGAGAAAAGGATCTTCATCTCAGGATAGATGCCATGGAGGTGCAACAGGTCCTGCTTCATCACTGTGACAAGCTCCACACCTTTGATGTTGCCAAGGTTGTTGCCGCCACAGTGAATTAGCAGGAAAACCGGGACTGTTCTTCTTCTCAAGGACTGATGAAAAATGTGGTGTGTCTGGCTCGCTCCTCATGTCGGATGTTGCTTTCAGACCTAGATATTATTAAATATTGGATTATAAAAAATGTTCTTTGTGCTCTTCCTTAAACAAAAATGTTTTATTAAGCTCTCATATATATTTTATAGCATTACAGGTACTAATCGTACCCTCAAGTAATACATGAGTCATGATAATTTAATGCAGGATGTATAATAAATTACTGTGGCTCATAAAGTAATGATAAGGTTAGTGATTTTAGTTCACAATCAATCAAGTGTTATTTGTCATATGTAATCACAGGATTATGCAAATAGAATAAATAAGAATGCTTGTAATGAATACAAGTTCACTTTGTCCAAGTACGGCCGGGACCCTGTTGGGGTTTCTGCTTTCCTCGGGCTCAGTCCATCTCGGGGTATCTTTCAACTCTAAATAAAATAAAAAACATTTATGTTCTCCCTACTTAAAAAACAAAGAAAATTATCAATAAATGCATATTCAGTTGCGTTAGCTAACACTCAGACAATGTATGTGTGTGTTCTTATAATACATATATCCTGCCAGGTCCATCAATTTGTGTTTCATCTTTATCAAGGGATTATGCAAATAGAATAAATAAGAATGCTTGTAATGAATATAGTTCAGCAAATGCATATTCAGTTGCGTTAGCTAGCACTCAGACAACTTATGTGTTTGTTCCAATAATACATATATCCTGCCAGGTCCATCAATTTGTGTATCATCTTCATTAAAGGATTATGGAAACATATAAATGTTGTTTACCTAGTCCAAATAGCTGCAGAGACTCGTCCACAGACTATGACAGATAGACAATGTAATTACTTTAAAATACATGTATTAAATGCATTACACTTATAAAAAAACACTGTACCATTGTAAGAATAGACTATAAATGCTTACTCAACAATGACGACAAAAAAGTATTAGTTTTACAGCACACACACAGCTTTCAGTCAATTGTTAACTAGTTAGCGAGCTTTCTATAACGTTAGCTAGCTAAGTAATATTGAGTAAATTATGGTTAAAATACAATGTAATACTCAATGTAAGGTTAGCCAAAGTCAACTCCCCTTATGCTAACATCATAACGTAGACAATTGTACACATTTACATTTATTAAACAAAAGGCCAAACAGCTATTTTCCTGTATTGAATCCAAGTATTGAACTTACCGTAACTGAAAATTGATGTAGACTATTTTATCCATAGCTGACTGACTGTATATCGCTTGAGTGACTCCCAGGTACAGCTAGCGGATGTTGCAACAGGACCTCCGGAGAACCGTCATATTAACAAGCGCAGTACAGGGCGACGTAAGCAGGGGCCGTCCCGCGGTTCTGTGCGCGTTCATTGTGCGCATTCATCATGCCTAGTATAATAACTCTGGATTCGACTACTAGTGAATGTTAAAAATGTTAAAAATCTTAAGTTTTAAACAAGGACCCTTTAAGTGTTCGGGCTGGTAAGTTGATGCACCCCCAAAAAAATTATCCGCTGACATATAGAAGTTTCTTTTATCATGAAAGTCTATGGGAAAAAATGCTTTTGGGCCACCGGGGGTGCAGTTCCAAGGTTGGCCGCTAAGACCAAGGTTGCATCAACTTCCGTGTCTAAGACTACCCCCTTGGCTTCAACATGACCAAAAGTTGGTCTGGTTAGTGTTAGTGGATTGTGACATGGTTATACAGCTATAGAGTTCAACAGTCCCGCCCCTCGTCCGAGAGAGCTTGGCTTCCGGAAGTAAATTTCCCATTAATTTCTCCAGTTGACTACTGGAAAAATCTGTATATAAAGAGTTTTGGACCATTCCTTAGGCTAACCAGCTACGACAGGACTCATAAGCATACAAAATATAATTGAGTGAAAAAATAAACCACAAATCCAAAAAAAGTCAAAGGTACAAGCCTGTATAAATATTTTGTATTCCAAGCAAAGAAACTACTCATCCCATAAAACATTGCGAGTATTATCTTTCCACCCTTACATTACTTTAAATTACCTAACTTTAGCTAACTTTATTTACACAATGTCATCCTTGAAATATGATGTAATCTACAGCTCACACAGGCGTACGACTCGGGCAGCCTGCCAGAGTTGGAAACGCAAAGCTTTTTCACGGGCTTAGTACATTTCCATGGTAACCACGAGTTTGTCTACACGAAATCACAGAGTTCAACCAATAAGAGGCATCACTGTGGGATTGTGGGCTGGTTTAGGATTGTGGGTAATTAACTTATCCAAGACATCGCAATTAAAAAACATTTATCTCAAAACAAGGTTGGTGCCCCATGACCTTTTGGCGTCTATATGAGCATATACAATCGCTTAATCATGTCGTAGCTGGTTTTAAGTCTACCATCGACAGTTACGATTTTATGGCTTCTCCAATTGTCAATGGAGAAAATGTTTTGTATTCTTACTTCCGGAGTCGGCTGTGGGTGGGACTGTTGAGCAGTCTCTACTGCAGGTACATTTGTGCATATGCATTAATGTTTGTACATGTATGGTACATCAATTACTTAGTTATTTCACTGCCATTCAAATTTAAGTGATTGGCATTAAAAGGAAATGTAACATGTTCATTTGACTTATTGCATCCATGCTGACAAAACCGTTCCAGTTTAGATACGTTTTGGTAGGAAAGTGTTGCTATGTGCAGGTGTCTGTGATTCTTCTGATTGCAGATATAAGTTGACAACTCCCATTTGGGAAAGTTCATACTCTGTCTTCATTCCAGCAAGTGAGAGTCCACTATTCTGGTGTACATTTGCTTGTTGGACTGTTATGTCCCAGGTGTTGCCTGCAAATCAGCAGATAAATTGCAGCTTGCCTGGCTAGAAAACTGGGAGGAAAGAAAGGGTATCTATATAAATGAATCCAGTGTGGGAGTGTATCATGACATCAAATTAAAAACAGGACAACAATCTTCGTTGGGGTTAATGACGGCTCACAACCAAGTTAAGGTGTATATACTGCCACGAACTGTACCAGAGTGTGAGGCTGGTCACTAATGCTTATTCTGTTGTTTAACAGTTTAACCATATCAAATGGAACAACACTGTCTATAACGGTTGGCCAAAAAACTGACTGAACACCACCCCCTCTATAAGACATCTTAATATAATTCATAAAAATAATACCAGGTGTGCCATGCTTTTTTCAAGAATATTTAACTCAGCTGTTGGGTTAAAATTGAGCAACCCATCTTGCTGGGTCAAATTAACTACTGCTGGGCTGGTGCAGTATTGATCCAGCGGTTGGGTTATAAAACAACCCAATTTGGGTTATTTTTAACCCATCATTTTTAAGAGTGTATGCGGTTTAAACACCTTTCTGTATAGGCTACATTACATTGGAAAATTAACTAATTGCGACATCCATTAGGTTTGCACAGAACGTCGGTGTTTATCCTAAAATCTTTTTTAAACTGTTGACACGTGCGCTGTCAAATTGCGGGATTCATTTCAGTCGCGTTCCACTTGAACATAGCATTCGTCATCAGAAAAATGCAGTTAATTTAATTCGCACTGTTATTACAAATAATGTAATAGCACACATAAAATATAATTAAACACATGTAATTCCTCCAGCTCCGGATATATAGGCCTATCAATGGATTGTCTAAACCCCGAATGTCTGGTGACCCGCCCGGTTATTAATATTCGGATGACTTCAGAGGGAGAGAGATCATTCAATTTGCTAACAACGTGTATGTAAACAATTGCAGGCTACATGCCTCAACAATTTACACAAAATATAAATAAAACATAGGCAGAACAATAATTTCAGGCAACTTGTAAAACTTATTCAAACAACCGTTTTCATAGAGAAGTAGCCTATCTTAATTTCGCCGGTAGAACGGGTAGGCTATCGTAATTCCTCTTTTTTTATAATAAAGATGTAAACTGTAGGATATTTATTGATATTTTAAAATATGAAGAAAGGCGTCTAGGGTTAGATGGATATTAACAACCCAACCCGTGATATGTGGAAAACGCAGTGTGTGAAATGTGACTGGTAGGTCACACATTAGGCTAACGAGCCAGCCACCGGTGTATTGACAGTTATTGACATGACAGCCACTAGCTAGCTATCGCTTCGTCACGAAAAAATACTTTATTACAAAAAAGATTAGATTACTTAAAACCTGTGGCTGGTTAGCATGTCTACATCAGTGACAAACTTTTTGTGGTAAGTGAATGTTAAAATAGTTTTTATTTTTTAGATGGTCTTATTTTGAAGTTGATGTTGAGATTTGAAGCGAGAGGAATTGTCCGCCATGTTTTTTATTTTGTTCAGCTCCTCAGGGGGGCGTAGTGATACTTTTTGATTACATCTTAACAGCACTTCAGTGAAAAGGCAACATTCTACAGTGCGGATATCAGGGAATTGTCAAAGGCTTGGAATGCAATTTTAGCCAATCAAATTGCAGATATCACTGGACCCGTTTTATAAAGTACAATAATTGTGCTACGGAATATTATGATATTACACAGTAAGACAAATCCGTAAAAAACAGTAAAAAGGAGCTTACCGTTTATTTGCTGCCAGTACTTTTTCCATTATTTTACGGACATGTCTATCAAGACATTAACAAAAAATACTTTGTGAACACAGCAGATGTGCGTTGAAAGTGGGCTAATATAAGATCTTTGTCTTAACGGATAGGCTCTTTACTGTGTTCACAAAGTATTTTTCGTTAATGTCTTGATAGACATGTCCGTAAAATAATGGAAAAAGTACTGGCAGCCAATTAACGGTACTTTTTACTGTCTTTAAAATCTTATGGATTTTTCTTACAGCGATAAGACAAATAGTGCAAAACTAATAAAATATGTTTTAACAAAGGTGCTTTACAAATTTATATTAAATAAAAGCAAAGCATACAATGTAACACCAAAAGTCCCTTCTTTGTAGCCTGTTCGTTTTGTTTTCTTTTTTGCACACTGCACATGTCAGCGCAATTGCAATTTCGTTGTTACATCAACTATAACCTGTCCAGAAGTTTAAATATACTGTTGTTATTAAACCTTTAGCAAAAATGCCTTAGATATCCTTAGAATGAAACTTCATCAAAGTAACATGTGATGCAAATCATGTTGAACACAAACTTTTGGTAGGAAAATGAAGCTTGTTTGCAGGTGGCTGCAATTCTTCTGATTGCATTTGGGAGAGTTCATACTCAGCCTTCATTCCAGCAAGTGAGAGTCCACTATTTTAGTGTACATCTGCTTGTAGGGCTGTTATGTCCCAGGGTTTTCGTGCAAATCAGTAGCAGAAATGCTGCATGCCTGGCTGGAAAACAGGGGGGGAAATGGTGAATCTATACTAATGAATGCAGTGTGGGAGTGTGTCATGTCATCAAATTAAGAAACAGGACACCAATATAATGCATATTCTTCTTCAGGATAGATCCCAACCAACTTAAGGTGTATTTACCGCCACCAACTGTACCAGAGTGTGAGGTCGGTTGGTAAAGCTTATTCTGTTTATAGGGCCCTATTTTAATGATCTGAAACGCAAGTATCAAACGCGAAACGCAAGTTACATTGTGGGAGGCTCCCGGGCGCTGTTGCTATTTTACCGGCGGGATAAATGATTCTTGCGCCCGACGCATATCTAAAATGGGTAGGTCTAAAGTAGTTTCATTAGTCATAGGTGTGGTTTGGGCATAACGTGCAATAAACCAATCTCGATCGTCATCTCACATTCCCTTTAAGAGCAGGCGCGTTTGTTCCATGGCGGATTGCTATTATAACGGCGATTTTCTATTGATTTTTCTTTTTACAAAATGTAAATAAAGAAATGTCACAAGACATAGCCTACTTTCCGATGTTTTGGACTCACTCTCACTGAATCACGAGGTTATGAATGCATGGTAATATTTTTGCAATGTATTCTAACATTAGAACGAGATTACACTTCTGTCAAATAAGCTTTCCACTCCCGTTCTGCATTTCTGGGCATTTAAGTGGCTGGCACGCATTTCAACATCACGTCTCCTGAAGTCATCTAATATTTCCTCATTAATGTCATCAACACATCCATGATTCATGGAAATGTTGCGTAAAATACAACAAGCCACAAAGAATGCTGCGACTTGAGTAGTGTACCTGTTCTATCCAAACACCTGACGCGCATTTTCAGTGTGCCAAATGTTCGTTCAATTAGGCTACACTGCGTGTTTGTGTGTATGTGTTTTTGATTAAACGGCATTTTACGCATCATAAATGCTGGCATCATAAATTGTATCATCATTAACCATGTCTTTAATGGATAGCTGTTGTCCCCTTCACAGCCACCCATCCAAGGGGGGATTCCTCATGGCAAAGTTGCCATAAGTGAGTCGTGGCTTGAGCCTGAGTAATTCTGAGTGACGAGATGGGTGATTTTACTATTAGCATCGCAAATTACGTGTGTATACTTGTTGATTGAAGGGGTTCCCTTGAGGTTGATTTATATCAGTGCAAATAATTCATTTTGAATAATTTGAGTAAATGTGTACACTAGATGTATACCTATTTTTCACATTTTCGGACACCACAATGACTTCCTCGTGTGGTAATATTTTTCCTTCTAATTATGTATTACAATAATGAAGAACTGCTGCATTTGGGTAGATGAGAGGAGCAAAGTATATGCGCGTTGTGCACACGCTACATTATGGTTAAGCATGCCCCCTTGAAATAGCATATGAATAACACGCCACTGACTTTAAACCAGGTTTTTCCTGGTCAGTGGGGGACCTGTTTTCGGGGACTGCAAGATAGCACCAGGGAACGTTTGCGCCGGAACACGCCTCTTCTTTTTGCTGAACCGCCCAACGAACGCAAATTCATTCCCTAATTTACCGAAGCGCGTCTGTGGAGGGAAAAATCCCATATGCGTCAGGGGTAAGATAGGAATGATACATGCGTTTGTGTAAAAAGTCAATTGCACTGGGTGTAAGATAGAGATACACTTAACCATATCGAATGGAAACACACTGTCTATAACGGTTGGCCAAAAAACTGACTGAACACCACCCCCTCTATGAAAAATCTTAATATAATTAATACCAGCTGTTAGCCTAGAAATGTAGATGCACCCTAGCGGCAGCAAATATAATTCGTAGCTAGGGTCAGTCTAGCAACTCTCCGTTGACTTGCGAGCTGGAAAAAATGAATTCTGGTCAGGCCAATCACAACGTGTATAGAGTCGGTGGGCGGGCTTAACGTAATTACGGGAAAACAAAGAAATGTTTGCTGCTGCTGGCAAACAGCGGTCTTTCGAATCGGCTTTGGCCGCGATGCTGGTAGACTTGGAGTTCATCTTTACTTTGAGAAAATAACAAAGAACGGCACTGAAGTCATTCCTACAAAAGGAAGATTTGTTTGGAGTTTTGCCGACGTGACACTTCGTTGCTCTGGTTGGTTGTAGCGCTATCCTATTGCGTGCATAGGGAATTTGAAAGACAACCGTTTATCCCGCCCCTCGGATTGAGCACTGCCAATGGTGAGTTCCCAGACCCAACATCTTGATGTGGGTCTCGCTTGCCAGGCTTACCCAGTAGTATGTTCCTGCACAACCGGAGGATGCAGATCTAGGACCCCAGTTCTAGGACCGCAGTTTCAGGACCCTAGTTTTTTGTGTTGACGCTTGAAACATACACATTAATAACCGTCCCGTCTATAGACTTTTACTAATTTTGAGGTTTTTGTTAATTTAAATAAATGTTATAGACAGTGGAACGTTAGACAGTGAAATGATGTCAACTATGGATTAAAATATCCAGATATTCGGTTGGGCTTCACTCTTTACTCAGTAGCATGTAAATGTAACCGAGTAATTTTTGGGTTCGTAGTTAGTATGATTATATGGGAATGAAACACGGACACAATCTGGAATCACCACTTGTATTCACTTCACCGAACTCAACTAGCCCCGTTCACAACATAACCCTTACGTAAGTCTCACACCTACGGCAACCCCCAGTGGACAAACCACGCTTTACAGTGGAGCATTCAAAAGTCTGTCACATAAATATATTTTAGATGGGCTTAACAGCAAGGTTTCAGAGTGGTTAAGGTTAGGGTAAGATTTATGGATGTAATAATATAAAGTAAAAATCGCCTGTCTATTTCATGCTGCAATCTAGACACAGAAAACTAGGGTCCTGAAACTGCGGTCCTAGAAATGGGGTCCTAAAACTGCAGCCTCCGGTTGTGCAGGAATACCCTTCTCGGCTAACCAGCTGTGCCATGCCCTTTTCAATTACCAACAAGTTACCAACCATGACAGTACATGTTAGCGATCAAGATATGGTCATTGAATTTCATCAATTAACATAAGTTCTCGCATGTTATTAAAAATTGTATAATCTCCTGCAGGCTAAAATAAGACTATGTGATGATATGTTGACTCCTTCCATTCATTGAACACATTAAAACAATTACCACTAAGTCATTCCAAGCTAGAGCACAATTCAGAGTAGGATAGAATTTCACACTGTGGTGCCTTCTAAAGTGATGTGCAGTTGCTTCAAAGCAGTTCATGAGGCTGCACATCAAATGCATTGTAATCTGGAAGTAGCATATAGCACTACTGCCAGATCTGTTGGGACCTTAGGTAATGACCAAAGTATCTTTACTAGAAAATTGACTTCATTTTATTAGGCATTATATTAACAAATGAATATATCTATGTAAAGGCAAAAAACAAAATAATCATTGTCAAATTAAAACCTGCAAAGGAACATGCTGGGAATTATTATAATAAGTGGTGTGGCTAACAGTGAGCCTCATGAACCACACATTTAGACCAAAACTAAAGGGATACTTTTGTCATGAATTTGCTTGATATAGATCCTTTCGAGATTTAAAGTATGTTGCTTCTTAGGTTTTGGAAACATCAGCTGCTTTTCTTACAAATGAATCACCTGAATATGTTTGAAACACATTTTTCTGCACACATAAGCATAATATTTGATAGAACAGTCAATATTATTTTATCTATTCTAAAAAAATATTTTTTGCCAATTTTAACTTTACTCGGATTGATGATGCTTTGTTATATAAGTTAACAGGGGTGTACATCAAATTGTTTTGGAGTGATTGTGATATACAGAATGAAAATTCTGCTGCCAGTAAATAACTGTAAATGTAATAACATACAGTAATAAATTGTAAAGCAATAAACAGTACCAATGCTGTAAATATACAGCGCTTTACTGGCAACTCTGCTGCCAGTAATCTACTGTAAATGTCAGAAAATAAAGTACTGAGCTGTAAACTTGAAACACATTACCAATGCTGTAAATATACAGCACTTTACTGATGACTCTGGCATGTTGAGTGCCAACCATAAGAGCAAAGCCCTTTCTGTTTGGTGTTAGCCTCCATGGACTGTGAGATGAGTTTGCGCCCTTTTGGTCTTTTTAAATGGAAGCCAAGTGTGTAGTTTCCTTCCAAATCTGACTGATGCACGTTGTTATGTTAGATGTCTTTCTAACAGAGACATTTCTTGTGAAAAACCAAATAGATAAAAAAACTGTATTAACCCATTTTCAAACCAATTGTTGTAAGTGGTTCAGTGCTTCACCAAAGCTTCATTTGCCCATCACTAGTAAGCTGTATTGTTAGAATACAGTAATGGGCTGTAATCTTGTTCACAGCAACACTGCTGTAATTAAACAGCTCTTTACTGGCAAATTCAGCTGCCAGTATATTACTGTAATTTTACAGCAAAATGTTTTACAGTGTGGACAATATCCATTTATAAAATGAACAGACGTTCTGTCAAATTACAAGCAAACCCTGTGGAATGAAACAGCCAGTAGTTTTACTGTTTTTATACAGACATTCAGTTTTTACATTACGGAAAATTATTATACATTAATGGACAATACCCGTTAAAAAAAATACAGATTTTCTTTATTTCTTTAAATAACAGACTGAATGTACAGACTTTCTGTCAAATTAAAGGCAAACCCCATGTAAGGAAACTGCCAGTAGTTTTACAGTTTTTTTACAGTGTAAAACATATAGGGATTCCGATGTACCGTCTCCCCCTGCCACCCTGCCAAGACCTCTTGCCACCCCTTTGCCCCCCCATGTAAAATTTTCTAGATCCACCACTGGATGTGGGCAAAGTGTGTTTTACAGCCAGGTTAGGAAAACTAGAAAAAACTCAATTTGAACGTTTTAATGCCAGTTGAGTTGTTATATTTTATGTTACTTTTAGAAATGATCACAATATTGGACTGAGAACATTTTTGAAATATAAAATATATATTATTGACAAGTTGAGTGTTCTTGCTGGACAAAACAAAAAAACCACGTCAATGATTTTTTCCCCAGGATTCAATAATACAGGTTCTAATAATCTGTCATTTCAGACATTTCAGACAGTATCTTTATCTGTTCATTAGAATAGTATTGATTTTTGTTCTAAAAAACGTAGTATTACTTACTTCTTTAGTAGTGGGATGTTTTCTGCTCCGTTGTCACAAAATGTTCTCTGGAAAATATACTTTCACTTTCCCTATTACCTAAGCAGTATCACCTGTGACACACGCTGCTATGTAATGTGTCGTCCACTAGATGGCATTAAACACCTACTATAACCATACAACACAGTGTGTTCTATTTCTAACTGGCCATGATGACTGGTGAAAGGGAGAATGGTTTGTTCTCTACCTATAGAGGACACTAAATACCTGCTATAACCATACAACACAGTGTGTTCTGATACTAACTGGCCATGGTGACTGGTGAAAGGGAAGAACGGTTTGTTCTGTACCACTAGAGGGCAGAAAAACACCTGCTTTAACCAGAGCGGTATAGCTACACTGCTCAAAAAAATAAAGGGAGCACTAAAATAACACATCCTAGATCTAAATGAATGAACTAATCGTATGAAATACTTTCGTCTTTACATAGTTGAATGTGCTGACAACAAAATCACACAAAAATGTTCAATGGAAATCGAATTTACAAACCTATGGAGCTCTGGATATGGAGTCACACTCAAAATGTGGAAAACCACACTACACGCTGATCCAACTTTGATGTAATGTCATTAAAACAAGTCAAAATGAGACTCAGGAGTGTGTGTGGCCTCCACATGCTCGTATGAACTCCTTACAACGTCTGGGCATGCTCCTGATGAGGTGGCGGATGGTCTCCTGAGGGATGTCCTCCCAGACCTGGACTAGAGCAACCGCCAACTCCTGGACAGTCTGTGGTGCCACGTGGCGTTAGTAAATGGAGCGAGACATGATGTCCAAGATGTGCTCAATCGGATTCAGGTCTGGGGAACGGGTGGGCCAGTCCATAGCATTAATGCCTTCCTCTTGCAGGAACTGCTGACACACTCCAGCCACATGAGGTCTAGCATTGTCTTGCATTAGGAGGAATCCAGGGCCAACCGCAGCAGCATATGTTCTAACAAGGGGTCTGAGGATCTCATCTCGGTACCTAATGGCAGTCAGGCTACCTCTGGTGAGCACATGGAGGACTGTGCGGCCCCCCCAAAGAAATGCCACCCAAAAGCATTTCTGACCCACCTCCAAACCGGTCATGCTGGAGGATGTTGCAGGCAGAAGAACGTTCTCCATGGCGTCTCCAGACTCATCTGTCAAATGTGCTGTGTGAACCTGCTTTCATCTGTGAAGAACACAGGGCGTCAGTGGCAAATTTGCCAATCTTGGTGTTCTCGGTAGCGGTCCTGCTGCTAGGTTGTTGCCCTCCTACGGCCTCCTCCACGTCTCCTGATGTACTGGCCAGTCTCCTGGTAGTGCCTCCATGCTCTGGACACTACGCTGACAGACACAGCAAACCTTCTTGCCACAGCTCGCATTGATGTGCCATCCTGGATGAGTTGCACTACCTGAGCCACTTGTGTGGGTTGTAGACTCCGTCTCATGCTACCACTAGAGTGAAAGCACCGCCAGCATTCAAAAGTGACCAAAACATCAGCCAGGAAGCATAGGAACTTAAAAGTGGTCTGTGGTCACCACCTGCAGAACCACTGCTTTATTGGGGTGTCTTGATAATTGCCTATAATTTTCACCTATTGTCTGTTCCATTTGCACAACAGCATGTGAAATTGATTGTCAATCAGTGTTGCTTCCTGAGTGGACAATGTGATATCACAGAAGTGTGAATTTTTTTTAAATGTTTTTTTTGACAGGGACAGTGCATATTAAGGCGAGACACGGCAGGCAAAAACATAGATTTTTCATGCAGTGGTCAATTTTGAGATTTTGGGCTAGTTTACTCCTTCAATATGTGTTCTTGCAAGCTGATATAAAGAAAACGTTGAAAATATATATTAAGATGTTTATTTTATTACATTTTGTTAACTTGCAGTAGTAAGTTTCTCCCGAATTTACCAAGAAGTTAGCATTCAAACGCGACATGCCGAGTTTCGCCTGTTTATTGAAGTCTGTCATACTTGGTACCATTGTAAAGCTCTGAGTCTCCTGCACAACTCTATGCCACCCAAATAGGGATGGGACGGTATGAAAATTTCATATCACGATTATATTGACCAAAGTTATCACGGTTATCAATATTATCACGGTTTTGGTAAAATGAGATGGAAATGTAAAAAAACGGATACACGCACACTGAAAACATTTCAACAAATTTTATACTTGGAAATCAACAACTACAAATACATTTAGCAGCTCTAAGCCCTTTTTATTTTACTATAGTCTACCATTTAGTACTAAAACGTACTATCCAATGTGGAATCATTATGAATTCCCCATCAATTGATGACTGATAATCTTGTTAGAATTAGGGAATAGCTTTAACATCTGCTGAAGTAAACAAAAGGGCTAGTTAACAGGATGATTTTTCACCTATGCTCTGAATTTGACTCTCAGATGAAGGAATGGAGTTGACCGTGTGTTAGTGAAGATTTTTTTTTCGGATGTCGCGAGCGACAGATGTGTACTGAGAGTAGCTTGCGTTGGAATGCATTGTCTGAGTTTGAGGAAGACCAGCACACATATCGTTTTAATGTTTGTAATTGGTTAGAGAGCAATGTCTTTGAATTATATATGCAAGTTATTTATATTTATTATATGAAAAAAATAACACGTCTAAACGTATCTTATGTTCTATTTTGCCTGCTGCATTTTTATCTTCGCAAGATAGACTGTATTTCTGCTGTGGCATCACGACCAGCAGTTCAAACAAACTACTGAATAAAAGTAACTCCAGGATGCCTGGCTCTTGAGTCAGTAGAAAGAAATGTTCCAAAGTAATACATGACCCCACTACACTTGCGCCAATGAAACAGAACGAGAACGTGGAGATTAACTGCTCAATGAGAGTGGGTTGTTATCGTTGCTTTGCGGTAGGCAAAAAATGCGCAATCTAATAGGTACTGATCACAAGTAATACATTTTAGTAAAAAAAACTGTTAGGACACAAATAAAATATATTTTCTCTATCAGCTAAGTATATTAAATATAAACAAGACTCAAAACTAATTAAGCTAACTAATGAACAAAGTAATCGGACACTAATCACATGCAATATTTTATGTCCCTGAAATTATTTCTGTGGTAAAAATATAAATATGCGTAATAAGTTTCCTATGAATTAATACAATACATTATCCCTTAAATGTCACCCTTAATATTTTGAACAT